>VMDO01033356.1:0-18029 GCA_007922755.1 Pedetes capensis
GAATTTACATACTTTACTCTTTCAAAGTACTATAATGTGGATAATAATTAGGATGGTTAAGATATGTAGAGCCTTATTTCTCTTCTTTATTAAACTCATTATCTTAGTCCTGAGGAATAAGTTAAAGCATATATGTGTTTATTTAAAGGACTATAATAAGTCTATTGTACTATTTTACATAAAATAATAAAAATATTTTGAGATTTAAAGACATGGTAATGTTACAGCCTTTCTTCTTTTACATTAACGTAGGTAATGTTTTTTGTCTTGTAAAGAGAATGAATTATCTTGATTTTTAATGTTTAGGTTTTTTTTGTAGGCATAAGGTATAAAGAACCATATGTCTGGTTTTGTTATATCTCAGATTTTAGTAAGATTCTTAGAAAAAATAGTTTTGTGAATGCTTAGCTGCACATTCTTTTTCTCTTTTTCTCTTTTTTTTACTACTTGGGGGTTGAACCCAGGGCCTCTCACATGCTAGGCCACCCCATCACTGAGCTGCTCTTCCAGCCCCTTTTTTATTCTTAATTTTGAGATAGCATCTCTAAGTTGCACAGGTTGCCTCTGGGCTCAAACTTATGATCCTTCTGCCTCAGTCTCCTAAGTGGCTGAGATTATGGGCATGCATTGTAGTATCAGTTTCCTAGCTGTGCAAGTTCTAATTTTAGAATTCTGGGAAGATTTATGTACTTTATATTAGTAAATTAGCTATACTTAAAAAGTTTAATAAATGTCAGAAATTTAATTTTAAAAATTAATTTTGTCACATTTAATATTTTAACTTCTACCATTTTTAGTATCTAATATTGAGTTCTGGCAAATTATCATCTAAAAACTTTGCATAGTAAATGTTTTCAGTATTGCCAGATAGAGTTTGGCAATCTGATGTTACTGATGACTCAGATATCTTTATGGAAATTTAAGATAGTTTTTTTTTTCATCTTTCTAGTTGTAAGAATTTAAGGATGATGTTTTTAACTTAGGATGATCACACAACTCTATATTTCCATTCCTTTATTCTTGACTAGTTCATAAAAGTGTGGTAGAGTGTGAAACATACTTCATTATTTATGAAAAGTCTACTTTTTATGGGCTGTTTCATTTTCAATTATACTTATATATTTTTAATATTTATTTAAAAAACATACAGTAACATGCATGCAGCTTGATGAACTTTTACTTACCCCATATAACCATGATACAAGTTAAGGCACAGATGGCTCAAGCATCTGGAAGCCTCTCTCATAGTCATTGCTACTTAGTGCCCTCCCCCGGGCTGATTGCCCTTGTTACAACAATCATATATTACTGTTGTCTGTTTTTGAACTTAACATGAATGGTATCTTATAGTATATACTTTTATAGAAAGAAAGTTTATTTCACTCATTTTATATGTGAAATCATTCATGTTACATGTAGAATTTCAATTCAAAAAAATTCCCACAGTAAGAGTATACATGGGAATGTAACAGCTGAGTAGGCATAGCATAGGGTGGGCACATATTTAACTTCAATAGAGGCTGCCTAAAATTTTGCCACAGTAGTCATACCAGTTTAGACTAACTCTATTATTGACTAAGAATTATAATTACTCCAAAAATTCCCATCAACATTTGGGGTATTACTTGTCTTTTTAATATTATTCGTTTTGTTATGTGTGTATATTTGTGTAGTATAGTATAGTTCTGAGGTTTTAATATATTTTTTTTGCTGCAATCAATATGGGGTTTAGAAAATTTCACACTCTATTTGGATCATTTTTAATGAAGTTCTGCTGAAAATGTATTTTTACATTTTTTTGTAGTTATCTTCTTATTGATTGATTAAAATCTTTGTAGATTGTGGACATCACTCCATAAAAATGTATATTGTAAGTATCTTTTCCTAGTGTGAAATGTGCTTTTTTTACTAACAAAAGTACAGTCTTTTTAGTTAGTGATTTTTAGACAAGTTCTCTCTGTGTAGCCCAGCTGGCTTCAAACTTGCAATCTTCCTACCTCAGAATTCCAAATGTTGGGATTGCAGGCCTGTGCCAGCACATCCAGCTCAAATTCTTAACTTTATTGAAATCGTAATTGGCCAATCTTTCACAATTAAAACATTTTATTTTCATTCTTATTTGTTGGATTACTAGCTAAAGTTTAGATTGAATGGAATTATTGCTTGCTTATAACTTTTTTAAAGAATTTTTTGTGTGTTCTCTGCCTAGCTATTTCTTTATAGAGTATGTATGCTTTACATTTTCAGAATATTAAACTTGAGCCATAGTTTGTAGTGAATGTCATAATTTCAGGTGTTCCCCTGTCTTTCTAAAAATTTCATTTTATTTTTGGTCAAATAGGGCATAAATGATAATGTAATGAAGTCTTTTTATTTTATTTTTCTGAGTTTCTTCATTGTGATATCTTTACTCTTGAATCGGTTTAATATTATGGTGTAATTACTGATTGTTTTGCTTTTTAGGATTTTTATTAGCCTTTTTGAGTGAAACTTGACAAATAATTTTTTATGTATTTAAAGTGAACAGTATGATAATTTGATATACATGTATCTTGTGTAATAATTTCCAAGCTAATTAACATACTAATCGCTTCACATAGTTATCCTTTGTGACTGTATGTGTATGTGTGTGTGTGTGTGTTTGTACGTGTGCTGAAAAGTCTTAAGATCTTCATCCATTTAGAATAGAATTATAAGAACCAGTTACCTACCTCAAAGTATAATATTAATCATAAAATCTAAACATCTTAGATGTTTTGAGAGAGATGAGATATTTGGATTCTCTTACCAAATTTCCAGTATACAATTCATTATAACTACCCATAGTTACGCCTGCAGCTGTAGCCCTGTGGCATCCAATCCCATCACATCTCGGAAGCTAAGCAGGGTTGGGCCTTCTTAGTACTTGGATGGGAGACCAACTGGGAACACCAGGTGCTGTAGGCTTGGGAGACAGACTCAGCAACCCACTCCCAAAAATCAACCCACCACTGAAAACTCTAAGAACAGCAGAGAAGCACTGACAATAGTGTTTCGCCTGTTGTATGTAGGGTTGCTAACCCATAGTTACCATAGTGTTCATTAGATCTCTACAACTTATTCGTGTTACAATTGAAAGTTTATGCCATTTGATCAACATCTCACCATTTTTCTTGGTAACGTGCAGCTCTTGACAACTACCATTTCACTCTTTCAGTAGGCTCAACTTTTGTATATTCCATATATAAATGATATATACCCAGCAGTAAAGTTGCTGGATCATATGATAGTTCTGTTTTTAATTTTTTGAGGACTCACTATACTATTTTCATAGTGCCTGTACCAAGTTACAATCCTACCGGTCCTTTGCCAGGATTCCTTAATATCCAGATCTTTGTCAGTATTTAATTCTTGTCTTTTTTATTATAGCCATCCTAATAAGTATGAGGTGGTATCTCATTGACTTGCATTTACTTGGTGACTAGTGATGCTGGGCAGCATTTAATATACCTGTTGGCCATTTGTATATCTTTTTGAGAAAAATATTTGTCTATCTTTTAAGTTGGGTTACTTGTTTTACTATTGAGTTATATGCCTTTCTTTGTATTTTGGAAGCTAATCCTTTGTACCCCTACATGTCTGTCAGCTTGTGCTATGGGGTTTTGTGTGTTGCTGTGATGCTGACAGCTATGCCACCAGTATTTCAGATACCAGCAGGGTCACCCATGGTGGACAGGTTTCAGCTGAGCTTCCAGACTAAGACAAACTAGGAAGAAGCACCCAGCAACTCACTCCTGAAACAGTTGTTATATTAGGTGCCATCGAGTCGGTATCCAACTCATAGTGACCCCATGTACAACAGGCGAAGCACTATTGTCAGTGCTTCTCTGCTATTCATAGGGTTTTCAATGGCGGATTGATTTTCAGGAGTGGGTTGCCTGGTCCATCTCCCAAGCTTGCAGCACCTGGTGTTCCCAGGCAGTCTCCCATCCAAGTACTAACCAGGCCGGACCCTGCTTAGCTTCTGAGTTCTGACAGGATCGGATGCCACAGGGCTACGGCTGCAGGCCCTGAAACAATTAGCCATTGAAAATCCTATGAATAGCAGAGAAGCACTGTCAAATACAGTGTGGAAAATGAGCCCCAGGTTGGAAGGCATTCAAGAGCTTAACTTGGGAAGAGTTGCCTTCTCAAAGTAGAGTTGACCTTAATGATGGGAATGGAGTAAAACCCCTGGCACCTCCTTTTGCTGATGTGGCATGACTCAAAATGAGAAGAAATACAGTGTCTGCAACAGTGGGCTCAAACATAAAAAGACCATGTGCGTAGCACAATGTTGGGTAGTGTTTCATTCTGTTATATATAGAATCACTATGAGTTGGATCTGACTCGACCGCACCTAAGAGCAACAACACCCCTTTGTAGGATCGTTTGCAAATATTTTTTCTCCATTCTGTTATTTGACTATGCATTTTGTTCATTCTTTCCTTTGTTGTACAAAGCTTTTCAGTGAATATTATTTTCTAAAAAATCAGCAAAACTTGAAACATCTAAGATGTTTAGCTTTTATGATTAATTTTTATACTTTAATTAGGGTAGATAACCTTGTCTTCCAACTCTATTTGAAATTGATGAATAGTTTATAGTAGTAGTCTTTGCTTTGTAATCTATTTTGCCAGATAATAATATAGCCACTTCTGCTTTCTTTTTTTACTTGTTAGCATGGTGTATCGTTTTCCATTCTCTTACTTTTAACAAATTTGTACCATTATATTTAAAATGAGTTTTCTCTTGTATCCTTCTTTTTCCAGTCTTACCATTTACATTTGATGTACATATATTTATATATCTAAATTTAAAACTAACATCTTGGTGTTTGCTTTCTATTTTTATTATTCTTTGTTTCTTCTTTCCCTCTTTCTGCCTTCTTTTGAACAGAAGGTTTTTTCTTTCTTTGTAGTTTTGTTCGTCCTCTTTTAGTGGAGTTAATTTCACTTGGAAACAATTTGATCTTTTATTTTCTTTGCTTTTTGAGAAAGGGTTTTGTTTTATAGCCTAAGCTGGACTGAGACTTGTGATCCTTCTGCCTCAGCCTCTCCAATGTGAGAATTACAGGCATGTGCCACCATACCTAGCTCAATGTGGTCTATTCACAGACTCATGTTTGTGCTTTATTAGACAGGTGAAATGCAATATTCTGTCTAGGGTCCTGAGCCACCATGAATGGTAATGTTTCCCCCTCTGGCTGGTGGACAAGAACTATTCCCACACCTTTGTGAGTTTTAGAGATTTTCTCCCTGCTCCTTTGAGATTGTGTTTTCCACAGAGAGTTTCTTCACCAGAATGTTGTAAGCTATATTAAGCTAATGGGCTGGGATTTAGCTCAGTGGGTAGAGCGCTGCGCTGCAGTGTCTGAGGCCCGGAGTTCAATTCCCAGCACCGCAAAAATGGGAGAAGGGCCTGGCAATCCACTCCCAAGGCAATCCTGAAGCACTCAGCCATTGAAAACCCTATGAGGGTCGCTATGAGTCGGATACCGACTCGACGGCACCTAACAACAACAACATATTAAGCTAAGGCTCAAAGGGACCATAGCAAATATCTAGAGTCCTCTTGCAGTTGTCTCTTTTCCAGTTTCTGTCCTGTGAAATTTGGTTACCTTGGCTTCTTGAGATTCTCAGCTTCATCTTCTCAGCTCAGAGAAAGTTGAGGCTGTATCTGTGTTCATTATGCCACAGTATAGCCTCAAAACCATAATAAATTGTGGCATTTAAGTACTCACATCATTTTTCTCTCCCCTTAAAATCATTGTACCCCATTGCCTGATAAATGCAATGTGTGCAAACCAGTTTTTCATATGTTTTGCCTGTTTTATTGCTTTTGACAGAAGGACAAATCCACTCTTTGTGTCTCCATTTTGAGAGGTTATAGAAATACTATATATTATTTTGAGTCTACATAGTAAATACAATAAATCTAGTAGCCATATCTGTTCAATAAATGAGACTATTGCTATACATGTCGTATTATATTTTTATTTATAAATTTGTTTTATTTAGTATCTTAGCTGGGCTTAAACATAAATAAGATCATTTGCCTGGCACAGAATCAGCAAGTGTTTCGATCTGCTGTACATAGGGTCGCTATGAGTCGGACTCGACTCGATGGCACCTAACAACAACAACAACAAGCTTCTAGGTACTTTGGGGATAAACGGCACCCAGGGTGGAAACATCTGTCTGTATATTTTAGATTTCATAAGTACACACTATTGTGGGTTTCAGAAAGCTGCAATTTATGGGAAAGTTTATAATCCATAGATGAACCTATTCATAAATATTTAGTAACTACACTCTTTGGAAGCAGTTATTTTGAAAAGTGACTGAAATAAAGTACAAATAACCTAACTTGTATTGAAAATTCCATCAGATTTTCAGATACCAAGAATCTTTTATCCAAAACAAATATTATTAATTCACAAAATTGAATTTGCAATCTAACAAGCAAAAATGTTATTTCTGATAAAAATTAGCATTTAGTTTTTAGGATCACATTTATTTATATTTATATTAGCTACAGTAGAGTTGCAACAAAGAGAACTTTGTAAATATCTCTGAAAGAAAGTGCCTCAGGGTATATCAGCCTTTCTACTTTAATTTAATTTCTTTTGTCTTGTATACCATAGCATAAAAGATGTATGAAGAGTTTAATTTTTAATTATTCATTATTGTTGTTTGTATAATAAACTATCTTTGTGTCCTATCTTTTTTTATAAGCCAAACACTTTGCCTAGATTCTGCCTCAATTAATGTCAGTAGTATTTTCATCTTTTTATGTGAAAATAAGTTAATTTTTTATCATAATTCTTTTGAGCACTTTCAGTGGTAGTACTTCCATATATATTTGCATACTCCAATTTACAAACCATTAAAACAAATAAGGATAAGCTTTCACTGGTATGTAAGAAAGTGGGAAAATGTTTATTTGGCTTGCTTCAACTTCAGTCTAGTTGTATTAGTAGGATGAAACTTCTTGTTGTTAGATGCCATTGAATCGGTGGTGTTTGATTCACACCAACCCTGCATACAATAGGTGAAATATTTTTGTTAGTGCTTCTCTGGTATTCACAGGCTTTTCAATGGCTGATTATTTTTTTAGGTGTGGGTTGCTGTGTCCTTCTCTCAACCCCATAGCACCTGGTGTTCCTAGGTGGTCTCTCATCCAAGCACTAACCAGGCCTGACCCTACTTAGCTTCCGAGATCTGATGAAATCAGACTCCACATTGGTCTGGCTGCCAGTGGGATGAAACTTACTAGCTTAATAATTGTTGTTGTTGTTAGGTGCCGTCGAGTCGGTATCCGACTCATAGTGACCCTCATAGGGTTTTCAATGGCTAAGTGCTTCGGGATTGCCTTGGGAGTGGATTGCCAGGTCCTACTCCCATTTTTGCGGTGCTGGGAATTGAACTCGGGGCCTCAGAAACTGCAGCACAGCGCTCTACCAACTGAGCTAAATCCCAGCCCTTAGAAAACAGGATATGTGATAGAAAAATGACAACGTGGGTTGTTTGAGCTGGTATAAAGAGGAAAGGAAATATTTTCTTTCATTTCTCTTTACTGCGACCAATAATATTTCTAATTTGTAAATTAAATTAATACATATCTTCATCTTAATTCATAATTCAAATTCATTTCACAACTCTATAATCAAATTTAAGTTGCTTAAAATGACTTTTATGAGACCCTATAAGATCTAGTGCTGACCACGTGGTTAGCCTTATTTATTGCCATTCTCCCTTCTGAGCTCTTCTCTATTTGGAGATTTAGGCCCTACTTTCTCTTTAACTATTCTTCTTTGCACCTAATTTTTACTTCTCTTTCTTTCTTGGCTTATAACCACAAGCTTTTATTATCACCTTTATAAGTCTGCAGGTCTGCTGCAGTTTATTTGATTTAGGTAGATCTCCCCTCGATGGCTCTGATTCAGGGCTGCAGTCCAGTCAGCTTATTTAAAGACTATGGCTGTGGCTTGAATCTTTTACACGTATGTTCACTCACCCCGGAAATGATATCCTGGTAGTAGATCATAAAAGCCTGACAAATGGGACAAGAATATTTAAAATTTCTACTCACACTACATTGGTCAAAGCAAGTCACATACCCATGCCCAATGTTAGCAGACTGGGAAAATATATTTTACCCCAAGGCCCACAGGAATATTTGCAGAAAATTAGTATAGTTTACCACACTTACTACAGCATATTTTTATTAAATATTTAACAAAGATTTGTTCTGCAGTCTCTTCTTTCCTTTAAACTGGACTATTGATGATTATGAAACTTCTGGTATACATTTATTAACTTTGTTTTCATCTTGAGTATAATACTATGAAAGTTTTATCAAAATTGTAAGAGCATTTTTTCCTCTGTATTTTATATAATATTATTTGTAATGGTGACCACTGTCAACATAGATGTAGTTTAGTTTTTTAAAATACATTGTTCAATATGTAAAACAATTCATAAGCTGGTTTTCCATATATACACATTTCTTTTCCCTTTAGCACTTTATGGAATAGGCTATAATTTCTTGCTGTTTATCTTTTATTGAAATAGCTATTCTACCTTCCTTATGACTGTTGTTTGGAATAAAATTTATAATGTTCAGGTCATTGGATTCTCAGAGGGAGAGGAAAAAGAATATTTAGTGGGACCAAATATTTGAAGAATAATATTTTATGGAAAAAGTTATGAGGTGTGGTCAAACATACAGTGACATCCAATGTGTCATCCAATGGAAAAATCTGTGGTAGGTGCTATCAAGGCAGATCTGACTCATAGTGAATCTATGTACAACAGAACAAAATACTCCTTGATTCTGTGCAAGGCATAGGATAATTTTTATGTTTATGCCCATTCTTGCAGAGACTGTGTCAATCCGTTTAGTTGAGGGTCTTCCTTTTTTATGTTGACTTGTTACTTTTCCAATCATGATGTTCTTCTCCAGGAACTGGTCCCTCCTAACTACATGTCCAAAATATGTAAGATGCAACCTAGCCATCCTTGCTTCCAAGGAACACTTTGGTTGCACTTTATCAGTTCTTCTGCCTCCCTTATTCAGTGTCCAGCTTTCATAACCATATAATACAACTGAAAATACCATGGCATCAGTCAGGTGCACCTTCATCTTCAAGGAGACGTCAATGTTTTTACTTTTCAACACCTTAAGGAGGTTTTTTGCAACAGCTTTTCCCAATGTCATGCGTCTTTTGATTTCTTGACTGCTGCTTCCATGGGTGTTGATTGTAGAACTAAGCAAAGAAAAATCTTGGACAATCACAGTCTTTTCTGCATGTATCATGAAGCTGCATATTGACCCAGTTGTAAGGATTTTTGTTTTTTTGATGTTGAGATTCTATCCATACTGAAGGCTGCTTTTTTTTTATCTTCATCAGTAAATGGTTCAAATCTTCTTCACTTTAAGCAAGCAGAGTTGTGTCATCTGCCTAACAGGTTGTTAATGAGCCTTCCTCTAATCATGATGCTGCATTCCTCTTCATAAAGTCCATAAAGCTTTTCAAATTATTTGCTCAGCATGGAGATTGAAGAGGTACAGTGAAAGGATACAAGCCCTGTGGCATACCTTTCTTGATTCTAAACCAGGCAGTGTTTCCTTGTTCTATTCAAATGACTGCCCCTGGTCCATGTACAGATTCCTCATGAGTAAAACCAAGTTTCTGGTATTCCCATTCTTCACGGTGTTCTCCATAATTTGTTGTGATCCACATAGTCAAATGCCTTTGCATAGTTGATAAAACATAGACATCTTACTGGTATTATCTGCTTTTGGATAATATCCATCTAACATCAGCAGTGATGGCCATGGGTCCATGTGCTCTTTGAATCCAGCTAGATTTCCAGGCAGTTCCCTGTATATATACTGCTGTGGTCACTTTTGAATGATATTTATCAAAATGTTGCTTACATATGATATTAATGATATTGATTGATAGAATCCACATTTGATTGGATCCCTTTCTTGCGGATAGGCATACCTATCAATCTCTTTGAGTCAGTTGTCCACGTAGCTGTTTTCCAAATCTCTTGGCATTAACAAGTGAGCACCTCCAGTGCCTCATCTGTATGTTGAAACATCTCAGTTGGTATTCCATGAATTCCTGGAACTTGTGTTTCACCAGTTCCTTCAAGGCAGCTTCTACTTTGTTCTTCAGTACCTTTAGCTCCTGATCATATGCACCCTCTTGAAATGTTTGGTCATCTACCAATTCTTTTTGGTGTTTCTGGCATCATTTAATATTTTTCTTGTAGAATCCTTCACTATTGCCACTCGAGGCTTGAATTTTTTCCTAAGCTTAAGAAAAACAGTATGTTCTTCCCTTTTGGTTTTCTATCTCCATCTCTTTGCATATATCATTATAATATTTGATTTTTGTCTTCTCAAGGTACCCTTTGAGATTTTGTTTAGTTCCTTAATTTCATCATGTCCCCCTTTTTCTTTAGCTGCTTGACATTCAAAGGCAAGTTTTGACATGTAATTTGTTCTTTTCTTTTTTTCTGTCTTTTTAATAACCTTTTGCTTTCCTTGTGAATGATGTCTTTGATGTCATAGCACAACTCCTCTGGCCTTCTACCCTTAGTGTCTAACACATCAATCCTATTTTTGAGGTTGCCTCTGAACCCAGGTGGGATATACTCAAGGTTATACCTTGGCTCTTTTATACTTGCTCTAATTTTCCCCAGTTTCAATTTGAACCTGCATATGAGTAGTTGATGGTCTGATCCACAGTTAGCACCAGGTCTTGTTCTGACATTTCATATTTTCTCCATTGTGTGTTCCACAAATGTCAGTTTGGTACCTGTATGTTTCATGTGGTAACTTCCATGTGTATAGTCATCCTTTACATTAGTGAAAAATGCTTTGTAATGAAAAGGTCATTGGTCTGACAAAATTCTACCATGTGATCTCCAACATCATTTCTGTCACCAAGGCCATATTTTCCAACTATTGTGCCACCTTCTTTGTTTCCAACTTTTATATTCCAGTCACCAGTAATTATCAGTATGTCCTGATTGCATGGTCAATCTATTTCAGATTGCAGGAGCTGATAAAAATCTTCCATGTCTTCATTTGTAGCCTTAGTAGTGGGCGCGTAAATTTGAATTATAGTCATATTAATTGGCTTTCCTTGTAGGCATTTGGATATTATTCTATGGTCTACCGCATTGAACTTGAGGGCAGATATTGGATGTCCTTTTTGGATGATGAATGTGACCCCATTTCTCTTTAACGTATCATTCCCAGCGTAGTAGACTATATGATTTTCTGATTCACAATGTCCCATTTCAGTCCATTTTAGCTCACTGGTGCCCAAGATGTCAATGTTTATGCACCCCATTTCCCTTTTGGTGATTTCTAATTTTCCTAGATCGATACTATGTACATCCCATGTTCCAATTATTAATGGATGCTTATAGTTGTTCCCTCTCATTTTGAGTCATGCCACATCACTACATGGACATCCCTGGGACTTTATTCTTATTTTTAAGATGGACTCTGGTTTGAAGAGACGACATTTCACCAGTCATCTTTTGAGTGCCTTCCAGCCTGGAGTCTCATTTTATGGCACTATATTTGACAGTGCTTGTCTGCTATGCCTAGGGTTTACAGTGGCTAATTGTTTCAAGAATGGATTACCATGTCCTTTTCCCTAGTCTGTCTTAGTCTGGAAGCTCAGCTGAAACCTGAGCTGACCCATGGTGTCATGGGTGACCCATGGTGGCATGGGTGACCCTGGTGGTATCTCAAATACCAGTGGCATAGCTTTCAGCCTCACAGCAACATGCAAGTCCCATATGGCAAACTGACAGATATGTGGGGGAATGAAACAGTAGGAATCTTCAATACAGGAGATGGCAAGTGGCATGTGTGTGACATGTTTCAAGCTGTTTGGAATAGTTCATTTTTGAGCAAAAGTTGAATTTTAAGTAGCCCTAAATCAGGGATCATGAATAAAAATAATTCCTTCAAATTAAAAAGTATATATCTTTATCCACCTTATTCACTGGATCTGGCACTGTTTGACTTCTGTCTCTTCCTCAAAGTCCAAATGACCATAAAAGGTAAACGTTTTGATTCATCCAGGGCATTGATGTAGCCATGACAGTACAACTAAAGACATCCACGAAGGACTTCCTGAACATGGCAAGAATGGCCGGCCAAGGTGACAGAAGCCTGTAATCACAGCAACTTGGGAGGCAGAGGCAGGAGGATCACAGGTTCAATGCCAGCCTTTCTAAATTATGGAGACCTTGTCTCAAGATAAAGAATAAAAAAGAGGGTTGTGGAGGCAGCTCAGTGTTAGAGCACTTGCAAAGTATGGGTGAGGCCTTGGGTTCACCTCCCTAGTTCTGAAAAAAAAGTAACAAGAATGATGGGATAAGTATGTTTGAAGCGAGGGGGAATATTTTGAGGGAGATTAATGGCAAAAGGTCTTATACTGTAATAATTTTTAAAAATGTAAATATAATATTTTGGGGTCATACTTTGTAATCCTATATACTCAAGAAATACATTTAACTCTAAGGAAACCTCAGATAGACATGCTCAGACTCACAATTGAATAGTTAAAAAGTAAAGAAAAAATCTGGAAAGTAAAGAAAAATAATCCATTACCCATAAAGAAGCAGCAATTCTAGTTACTATGGATTTTGTATCAGAAACCTTACAGATCAGAAGGAAGTGGCACAATACTTGTGCTGAAATAAAAGGTCATTCAACCTAGAACTCGACATTTAGCAATAATATTCTTTAGGGACAGAGTGAAACAAAGATATTCTCAGATAAGTATACTAACATTGAAAGTCATGAAACACATCACATAAATAAATGTAGCACCTTATATATGACAAAGGGGACAAATAAAATACATATAACAAAATTTAGGTCAATTATAAATAGTAAGCCAAAAACTTTCTGTGAGAAAATATTGAATATCTTCGTGACCTTAGGATATTAAATATTTTTTATGCCCAATAGAAAAATAGTTACTCATAAAGGAAAAGTTTGACAAATACATTAAAATATATATTTACCGGCAGACACTGGGAATAGTGAATAAAAAACCCACAGAGGTGAAATAAATATTTGCTGTACTTTTGTCCAACAAAGAGCTCACGCATCAAATGTATAAAGACTCTTCTAAATGATGATGGAATAAATAGACAAGCCAGATTTAAAAATTGGCAAAATGTTTGACCAGTCCTTTTACAAAAGAATACCTTTAAATAGCCAATAAGCATATGAAAAAACAATAAACCTCTTTATTCATCATTAAGTTGTAAATTAAACCCATGATGACATAGTATTATATACCCATTATAATGGCTAAAGTTAAAGGACTGAAAATTCCAACTGTTTAAGAAAATGTATAGAATAGTGCAGAAAAAAAAAACTCATTTAGAAACCCAAATATGTGATTGAGAAGTTAAAATAGTCTCTAATAAATGATATTAAAACAAAAATACTCAAGATATAAAAAGGAAAATTGAAAAATCCAGAGTACTTTACTTTCTTCTATAGTGATCTACCTTTTTACATTCTCAGCAGTATTACATGAGGGATCTAGTCTGTTTGCATTATTGCCAGCATTTGATATTATTACTATTTTTTATTTTAGCTATTCTAGTAGGTTTTATTTTCTTTCTACCTTCCCATATTTTTCCACCATACTCATAAAGTTGTGCTGTTTACATTGAGATTGATCTCTCCCCCTTCATTCCTCCTCATTTACCTTCCTACCCCTCCCATCTTCTCCCATCTTTACTTCCCTCTGCTAGATCCCACCTTCCTTCTTTCCACTCCTTAAATTGTCCCTTTTACACTAAATTTAATTGTACATTTTTTATGTTTCAATTTCTGTATAGGATTTTTTCCTTCCTTTAAGTTTGATTCAGCACCCACATATGAGTGACAACATATAGTATTTCTCTTTTTGGGCTGGTGTTAGTTCACTTAAGATGATGCTCTCCAGTTCCACCCATTTTTCTCCAAATGACATTATTTCATTTTTTAAATTGCTGAGGAGTATTCCATCGTGAATATATACCGTAAATTTTTGTTATCCATTCTTCTGTTGGTGGACACTTTGGTTGATTTCATATCCTTGCTATTGTGAAAAGTGCTACATTGAATATGGAGGTGCAGGTGTCTCTGTGGTATGGTGACTCATCTCCCTTTGGGTATATTCCCAGTAGTGGGATTGCTGGGTCATATGGCAGTTCTATTTTTAGTTTTCTAAGGTGTTTCCATATTGATTTCCAAAGTGGTTGAACCAATTTACAACCCCACCAATAGTGTAAAAGAGTTCCCTTTTCTCCACAACCTTGCCAGCATTTGTTATTTGTTTTGTTGATCTTGGCCATTCTTACTGGAGTAAGGTGGAATCTCAGAGTTGTTTTGATTTGCATTTCCCTGATGGCTAGGGATATTGAGCATTTTTTCATGTGTTTCATGGCCTTATGTACTTCACTTGAGAACTGTCTATTCAGTTCCTTTGCCCACTTGTGTAATGGATTATTTGTTGTCTTGGTAGTTCCTTTCTTGAGTTCTTTGTAAATTCTGGAAATTAGTCCTCTGTCCGATGTATAGAATGAGAAGATTTTCTCCCATTCCATGGAGTCTTACTTTTGTTGATTGCTTTCTTTGCTATACAGAAGCTTTTTAATTTCATGTAATCCCATTTATCTATTCTTGTTGCAATTCTCTGAGCAAATTGGAGTCTTATTAAGGAAATGCTTTCCTATGCCTATATGTTGGAGCATATTGCCTAGCTTTTCTTCTAGTAATTTTAAGGTTTCTGGTTTTATGTTGAGGTCTTTTATACATTTTGAGTTAACTCTTGTGCATATTGAGAGATGTGGGTCTGTTTTCATTTTTCTGCAAGTGAAAGTCCAAGTTTCCCAGCACCATTTGTTGAAAAGGCTATCCTTCCTCCAATTTGCCTGCTTTGCCCCTTGTCAAAGATTAGGTGGCTATAGATGTGTTGAGTCCTCAATTCTGTTCCACTGGTTGTCAGGCTAATAACTTCAAAAATACAAAGAGTTCATTGAACTTAAGTACTTGTTTATTCTCCACACCAATATTGCAGCTAATCAACATTTCTGTGTCACAGTTTAAATTAAATTAAATTGGATTAGATCTAAATTACCTGTTTCTCAGTAAATGGAATGTGGTAATTCACTATTAAGTCAATCTGCAAACTGATGTCATAATTTAGATTTGATTTTTTAAATAAGAATGATGCTAAGAATCTTTTCAATTTGCAATTTTAATTTCCACTCTAGACCACTGATATCCCCTTACTAATCATAGTTATACAGAACACAGTATAAAATGAACTAAATCCTAGTGCTGGTATCTGTGAATTTTCATCACAAACATATTAGCATTTTGAACATAGAGGATGAGTCATTTCGTATACAGGAAGATGGCAAGTTATTGGTAAAGTAGGTATTGAGGCAAACATAAAACTTTAGCTTATGTGTAATGTTTGAAAAGTAAGGATTATAATTAAATGTGCTGATAAAATGGTCTCACATAATTTTTTTCAAATTATCCCTACAGTATACTTGTAAATATATTGTTGTTAATTTGTTCCCTTGTCCAAATTGTCATAAGCAGGAGGAATTTATAATATATATTTTAAAACATACTTTTTAAAGCTTCTGTTCTTCTTTCATTAAATCTAGATTGAAATAAATTGAAAAATTAGTAATGTAAAGTGTTAATTTTATCAATCAGTAAAAATTTCATTATGCTAACTAGAAAATATGAGTAAGATAAAAGAAATACTTATAAAAATAGAAATGAAAGTTTCACAGTAGCTGTAAGGCTGGTTATATTAGGTACAATAGTTCTAGAGATTTAGAGAAGAAAGTCATATGAAGTTTCAGTTGTAATGGCAGAGTTGAGTATTAAAAACAGGCTATATTGCTCACAAACTTAAAAATGTTTAATATTTGCTCTTTATAACATGTATGTCAGTTTATCTAAAATCCCATTATCTAATGCTGTTCTTTACAAGCAATGAATTTCTTAGATAAGATAGCCTAAGTGTAAAATCTATTTTCCTAAGAAAATGTCCTGAGAACATTTTCAGCTCATCTGTTTGTAAATTTAAGTGTTCTCTGATATCATTATAGTAGTAAATTTTAACTGTCCTTTGAGATTTTAACTCTCTACAAGTGATATGTGTACCTGTGACATATTTGGATAATTCCATATATCTTTTTAGTTTCTCTTGTAATTTCCTTCCTTCTTTCTTTCTTTCTTTCTTTCTTTCTTTCTTTCTTTCTCTCTTTCTTTCTTTCTCTCTTTCTTTTTTCTTTTTTTTTTTTGGTGGTACTGAGGGTTGAACCCAGGGCCTTGCTCTTGCATGCTTTGCAAGTGCTTTACCACTGGGCTGAACCGCCAGTCCAGTTTTTTACTTTTTGAGACAGGGTCTCACTAAATTATGCAGACTGTCTCTGGTTTCGAACTTGCAATCCTCCTGCCTCTGCCTCTCGAGCCACTGGGATTATAGATGTGCACCACCATGCCCAGCTCAGTTTCTCTTATAATTTCATTTAGTGAACTCCTATGATTTTTATATAATATATTGTAAGCAAGTTTATTTCTATATTATCTTCAGATTCAATACTAAAATAACTTTTTACCAGGTTATTTACTTTGATAGTCTATAGTTGAAAATTGGAGTTATTTCTGTTTGTTTTAAAAAAATAACATGGGACTATATGTCTTTTGTGTTCATTCATCCTTTATTTTGGTAAGTTATTTCTTTTGTATACATGTCTCAAAATATAATGATTGAGTTGAGGTATACACACAAATTTATTTTGCAGTACTGAGAGCTTGACTCAGGGCCATGTGCATACTAAGCAAATGCTCTGTTACTAAACTGCACAACAACCCCCTCATATTTTTTATTTTTGAGACAGGGTCTCACTAAGTTATACAGGCTGCCTTGGCCTCAAACTCACAATCCTCCTGCCTCAACTTCCCAAGTCATGAGGATTATAGTTGTCCACCATGGTGCCTGGCTGTACACAAATTTATAACCAAATATTTTTCAGTAAGCACTATTTAAAGCATTTTACATGATTCTTCTATTATTCCTATGCTATGATATAAATTTTATTATTATCCACATTTTATGGATGAGTAGACAAAATAACTTATTTAATATCATTGAGTAAGCAATGGAATTAAGATGTGAAATCATTAAATTTGGCACTGTCACTATACAACTAATATAATTATTTTACTAAATTTTTATTAAGGTTGAACAATGTACCTTTTATATAAGTATTTCTATTCTTCCTATAAAATTACTATTCACTTTCTGTGTACTGAGAATTTGTACATATACATATTTACATTTAGCATCACACTTAAAAACAGCTTCCTAAGAAATATTTTTTTCTTATCTATAGGCCATCTACCAATTTAAATCCAAATTGGAAACATATAAATTTTAATGCTATGAAACTATTATCTGTAGTTAATTTTATTTTTTATTTTTTTTCAATTATACTTGAATATTACTTCTGGGAGCTTGTTAGGAGCTTCCATTTCAGCACTAAAAAAATTGAATTAATGTTGAGAAAAGAAGTGCGAGTATTACATTTTAGGTTTCATTTGTAAACTATCTGTACTTTTGAGAATTTATCAGTGTCTATGATCTCTGAAGACAGTATCTTTAAAAGAATGAATCAAATGGAGTGTTCATTTAGTCTGAAAGATAGCAAATATTTCAGAAGCTATCAACAGATAAATATGTATCCTAACATTATATTTCTGTTCTGGAGTGTGGGTTCATGTGGTTATGTAATGCTACTGGAATCCATAAATAAAAATTGAATGAACATAGAGAATATAGCAATTCTGTAAATATTTTGTGGTACAAATGAATATTCAGTGTTCACTTGGTTCTACATGTATATTGTAAGTTGAAATTTATATGTTTCCAATTT
>VMDO01033357.1:0-18019 GCA_007922755.1 Pedetes capensis
CTTTTTCTTCCATATTTTTCTTCCTTTCTTCTTTTACTCCCTTCCCTTTTTCTACCCTCCTTTTCTATTTCTTAAGCTATACATGTGTCATTGTTTTAATAATTTATCCCTTAAATCTCAACCTTAATATTAACTTTGACGGTAATTTCTATTAACCTCTGTCCTCTACCTCTTCCTTCCACCTCTTCTATCACCAGATCCCCCCCCCTTTTCTCACCCCACAGAAGAGAAATGGAATCTATTGCCTCCCTAACCCTTACCCCCCTGGAGTCGGACTGGTAGATTCTGTTTTCTGGACCGCACTATGCGAAAATCAAATAAAACTACAAAAACCACAAGGGGGCAGGATGGAGCTGAAGGCTTCACAGATCATACAACCACAATGGATCACTCAAATGACTCGCAATTATTAGAGATCTCTGAGTCAGAGTTCAGAGTCATGGTTATAAGCATGCTAAGAGAAATAAAGACAAATACTAAAAACACACTGGAGATAATTGAAAGAAAGGTTTCTAATTTGGAAACTGCTCTGTCATCACAGTTAGAAATGATTAAGAAAAATCAAGCCACTTTGCTTGATACCCAATCCAAGTTATCAGAATTAAACACGGCTAAAGAATTTTTCACTTCAAAAATGGATGAATCAGAGCAAAGGATCTCTGAGACAGAAGATAACATAAACAAGCTGAAGCACAAGCAATGGGAAATGGAGTCAATGATAAAAGTTTTAAAAAAAGATTTCCAAGAGAACTCAGATAGAGTGAAAAGAAGAAACATAAGAATTATGGGTATTCCTGAATGAGAAGAAAGAATCACTGGAGGCCTTCACAACCTAGTAAATGATATCCTCAAGGAAAATTTCCCAAAGATAGCAAAGGAAATGGATACATACACCACTGAGACTTTGAGAACTCCCAGGAAGGCTGATTTAAATAGATCATCTTCGAGACACATCGTAGCTCGATTTCTATCACTAGATACCAGAGACGCCATCCTGCAAGCAGCAAGACAGAAGTCCCTTATTACTTATAAAAAACAGCCAATAAAAATTACTGTAGACTTTTCCATATCAACACTGAAAGCTAGAAAGGAATGGTCACAGGTGATTCAAATACTAAGAAAAAACAATCTCCAGCCTAGACTAATATATCCAGCAAAATTATTGTTGATAATAGATGAGGAATATAAGACATTTAATGACATTGAAGCTTTTAAATGATATGCAACAATCAAACCAGCACTGGAGAGGATAATAAATCAAATTCCACATCCAGGAGAGTTAAGACAACCCTACATAGGAAATCAAAGAACCAATTAACGGAGATGAGTCCAACACAAGAAAAGTCCAAAGCAAATATGAATCATAAATCAGTAACAGGTAATGATTGGAGAAATGACAATAAATGCTCGTCAATAATCTCTATTAATGTAAATGGTCTTAACTCACCAATTAAGAGACAGAGATTGGCTAATTGGATGAAAAAACACAAACCATCAATATGCAGTATTCAAGAAACTCATCTAACCCACAAAGATGGGAATAAATTGAGAGTTAGGGGCTGGAAAAATGTATACCTAGCAGGGGGGGGAACAAAAGAAAGCAGGTGTTCCAATTTTAATTTCAGATAGAATAAATTTCACTCCAAAACTAATTAGAAGAGATAAGGATGGTCACTACATTTTAATACAAGGAATATCGGTCAAGAATCAATAACGCTCCTTAATATCTATGCCCCAAACATAGGAGCTCCTAGCTTTATAAGACAAACCTTATGGAATATAAAGAATATATCGATCAAGAATATCGATCAAGAATCAATAATGCTCCTTAATATCTATGCCCCAAACATAGGAGCTCCTAGCTTTATAAGACAAACCTTATGGAATATAAAGAACTTTATTGGACCAGAATCAATAATAATGGGAGACTTCAATACCCCACTTTTACCAAGAGAAAGGTCATTAAAATGAAAAATCAACAGAGAAACATCAAACCTAATCTCCCCCCTCAACCAGTTGGATCTCACAGATATATACAGAATATTTTATCCACATGATGAGGAAAACACATTCTTTTAAGCTCGACATGGAATGTTTTCTAAGATAGATCATGTGCTAGTCCATAAGAACTCCCTCAACAAATACAAAAAAGTAGAAATTATCCCCTGTTCTTTAACAGATCATAATGGGATAAAATTGGAACTCAGGAGCATGACTCATTCCAGAAACTTTACAAACTCATGGAGACTGAATAATACACTGCTGAATGACCAATGGATCATTGATGAAATCAAATTGGAATTTAAAAAATTCCTACAATCAAATGATGATGAAAACACATCATACCAAAACATATGGGATAAAACAAAGGCAGTTTTAAGAGGGAAATTTATAGCATTACGTGCCTTCATCAACAAAATAAAGAAGAGCCAAATAAATGACCCAATGACACAGCTGAAGACACTAGAAATCCAACAACAACAAAAAAAACCAATCCTAAATGGAACACACAAAAGGAAATTAAAAAATAAAGGAAGAAATATCTCAATTAGAATATAAAGAGATAATTCAAAAAATTAATAAGACTAAGAGCTGGTTCTTTGAAACTATTAATAAAATAGACACCCCTCTGGCTAACCTCATCAAAAAGAAAAAGGAAAAATCTAACAGAGTATGGATTATGAAAGACAATGGGTAAATAAGAACCAACTCCAATGAAATACAAAAAATTGTCAGGGATTACTACAAGAGACTGTATTCCCAAAAATATGAAAATGCAGAAGAAATGGACAAATTTATTAACATGTATGTCCTACCAAAACTAATCCCAGAAGACATAACTGACTTAAACAAGCCCATTACATATACAGAAATAAAAAAGGTAATTAAAAGTCTCCCAACAAAGAAAAGCCCAGGTCCTGATGGATTCACAGCAGAATTTTACCAAACTTTTAAAGAAGATATAATACCTGCTTTCCTCAAATTATTCCAAAGAAAAGAAAAGGAGGAAACACTCCCAAATACATTCTATGAAGCTACCATCACCCTGATACCTAAACGAGGAAAAGATTCATCTATGATAGAGAATTATAGACCCATCTCCATTATGAACCTAGATGCAAAAATATTTAATAAAGTTCTGTCAAACAGAATCCAGCAGCATATGAAAAAGATTATTCACCATGACCACGTGGGATTTATACCACAGATGCAAGGCTGGTTTAACATATGGAAATCAATTAATGTAATCCAACATATCACGAAACTGGCAAACAAAAACCACATGATTATCTCAATTGATGCTGAAAAGGCCTTCAACAAAGTTCAACACCTTTTCATGATAAAAACACTGGAGAAGATAGGTATAACAGGCAAGTACCTTAATTTCATAAAAGCCATTTATGACAAACCTATAGCCAACATTATATTAAATGGAGAAAAACTGAAACCATTTCCTCTTATATCTGGAACAAGACAAGGATGTCCTCTCTCTCCTATTCTGTTCAACATAGTAATTGAAGTCCTGGCCAGGGCAATCAGAAAAGAGAAAGAAATCAAAGGGATACAGATTGGCAAAGTAGAGGTCAAATTATCCTTTTTTCAGATGATATGATCTTATACCTGAAAGACCCCAAAACCTCAACCAGAAAACTTCTGGATCTAATTAACTCCTTCAGCAAAGTTACAGGGTACAAAATTAACACACAAAAATCAATAGCTTTTTTTCACACCAATTCCAAACAGGAAGAGAAGGAAATTTCAGGAAAAATACCATTCATGATAGCCCACCAGAAAATTAAATACCTTGGAATCAATCTAATCAAAGACCTTTCAGATCTGTACAAGGAAAATTTCAAATCATTAAAGAAAGAAGTAGTAGAAGACACTGAAAAATGGAAAGACCTCTCCTGCTCCTGGATAAGGAGAATTAATATTGTAAAAATGGCTATCCTACCAAAAGCAATATATAGATTTAATGTAATACCCATTAAAATTCCACTGACTGACTTTACAGAAATAGAAAAAATGATCCAAAAATTCATATGGAACCACAAAAGGCCATGTATAGCCAAAACACTTTTAAGCTGCAAATCTAATGAAGGTGGAAAAAAAAAAAAAAAAAAGAAAAGATCTCAGTTCCCTGATTTTGACTCAGCAGACTTAGAGCATCTCATGGAGGCTGTTACCATTTCACCATTTTACTGGGGAATTACTTATTAATCCTCTGTCAGATGTATAGTTGGGAAAGATTTTATCTCATTCTGTGAGCTATTTACTCTTTTGATTGTTTCCTTTGCTGTGCAAAAGCTTTTAAATTTCATGTTGTCCCATTTGTCAATTCTTGGTACTATTTCCTGGTTTATTGGCGTCTTATTGAGAAAGTACTTGCCTATACTTATATATTGAAATGTGGTCCCTACATTTTCTTCTAGTCATTTCAAAGATTCCAGTATTACATTAAGACCTCTGATTCATGTTGAGTTGATTTTTGTACAGGCTGAGGGATATGTATCTACTTTCATTCTTATAAATATAGATATCCAGTCTTCCCAGCACCATTTGTTGAGGAGGCTATTTTTCTTCTAATGTATATTTGGCATTTTGGTCAAAGATCAGGTGGCTGTAGGTGTATGGGTTTATTTCTGAGTCTTTTAGTCTGTTCCATTGATCTTCATGCCTGTTTTTGTTCCAGTACCAATCTGTTTTTGTTACAGTGGCCCTGTAATAAAATTTGATGTCTGGTATTATGATATCTCCTGCATTGCTTTTTCCAATTAAGATTATTTTGGCTACTTAGGGTCTTTTGTGCCTCTGTAAGAATGTTAGGATTGTTTTTTTTTTTTCTATTTCTGTTAAGTATATCATTTGAATTTTGATGGATATTACATTGGATCTATAAATCATTATCATTAGTATGGCCATTTTTACACTATTAATTCTTTTAATCCATGAGCAATGGAGGTCTCTTCATCTTCTAGTGTCTTCTTCCATTTATTTCTTTAATGTTTTGAAAGATTTATTGTAGAGATTTTAGGTTCCTTGTTTAGATTTATTCTAGATATTTTATTTTTTGAGGCTATGGTGAATAGGATTGTTTTTATTTCTTTCCCATCATTTCTTTATTTGTGCCGGAATACTATTGAGTATTTAATATTAATTTTGCGTCTTGCTACTTTGCCTAAGTACTTATATCTAAGAGTTTTCTGGTGGGGTCTTTAGGGTCTTTTAAGTGTAGCATCTTATCACATGAAAATTGGGATAATATGACTTCTTCCTTTCCTATTTGGATTCCTTTTATTTTTTCTCTTGTCTTATTGCTATAGCTAATAGATCAATTACTATATTGCATAGCAGTGGAGATAGTGGACATCTTTGTCTTATTCCTGATTTTAGAAGATATGCTTTCAGATTTTCCCCATTTCATATGATGTTGCCTTTAGTTTTTTCATGTATCACCTTTATCATGTTGAAGTATATTCCTTTTATTCTTACTTTAAGACTTTTTATCATGAACAGATATTGAACTTTATCAAAGGCCTTTTTTGCATCTATTGATATGACCATGTAATTTCTGTTTCTGAGTTTATTTATGTGCTGTATTATATTTACTGTCTTATGTATGTTGAACCACCCTTATCCCTGGAATGAAACCAACTTGATTATACTGTGTGATCTTTTTAATATGTTGTTGAAGTCAATTTTCAAGTATTTTATTGAGGATTTTTGCAACTAGGTTCATTATAGAAATTGGTCTATAATTTTCCTTTTCTGATTTATCCTTATCTGGTTTTGGTATCAAGGAAATACTGGCTTCATAGAATGAGTGTAGTAGTGTTCCTTCCACCTGCAGCCATAGCACGGTGGCAACCAATCCTGTCAGATCTCGGAAGCTAAGCAGGGTTGGGCCTGGTTAGTACTTGGATAGGAGACCACCTGGGAACACCAGATACTGTAGACTTGGGAGAAGGGCCTGGCAACCTACTCCAAAAATCAATCCACCATTGAAAACCCTATGAATAGCAGAGAAGCACTGAATAATAGTGTTTTGCGTGTTGTACATAGGGTCACTATGAGTCAGATACCAACTCATTGTACCTAACAACAACAGTGTTCCTTCCATTTTTGTTTTATGGAATAATTTGAGGAGCATTGGTGTTAATTCTTCTTTAAAGGTCTTATTGAATTCAACAATGAATCCATTTGGTCCTGAGCTTACTTTGTTGGGTGATTCTTTATTACTGCTTTTATTTCACTCATTATAGGTTTATTTTAAGTTGTTTATATCCTCTTGATTTAATTTTGGCAGGTCATATGTATCTAGGAATATATCTATCTCATCCAGGTTTTCCATTTTTGTGGAATATAATTTTTCAAAGTATTGCCTAATGATTCTCTAGATTTCATTGGTATCTGTTTTAATGTTTCCTTTTTCATCTCTAATCTTATAAATTTGAGTCCTCTCTTCTCTTTGAAGAGTTTGCTAAGGATTTGTTAATTTTCTCTTTTCAAAGAACAAGTTCTTTGTTTTGTCAATTCTTTATGAGCTATTTTGTAATGGTCTCCCCCTTATTCTCTGGGACACTTATCAATAACTAGTATTTTTAATCTGTTCCATACATGTATGGGAGTACAGGAGACCGAGATGTGGAGCCAGTGAAGGGGCTTAATTTAGTTTCTCATACACCGATTGTGTTTTTGTCTTTACTTCCTTGGGCTTACAGCTACTGAAAAAGCCAAAGTATCTATCAGCAAGTCTGTGACCTTTTTTTCCCAGCCTCCTTTCACATATGAGGAAATCCATACTTGGCTCTGATATCAAGCAAGACACACTACTGCTCCCATCTTTGTATGAAACACTTTCAGCTTTCCTTCCTCCACAGAGTCAACTTGCTCCTTTCTAACGTGGATGAAATCAAGGTGACTCTTCAGCCTCCACCTATTCTTTGGATATTGTGTTTTGTTTCTTGATGCATGGTGATATTTACATTTTATATGAATCTGTAATTTTTTATTTCTGTTAATATTACTCTCATGATTGCTGATAGTGTTTTTAAGGCATGATATCACTGCATAAATCAAAAATACCTTTATATATTCTTTTGCTTATCCATTTCATGTCTATTATAAAGATATACTTATTTTTCCTTTCTAGTTTTTTTTTTTTTTTTTTTTTTTTTTTTTTTTTTTTTTTTTTTTTTTTTTTTTTTTTTTTTTTTTTTTTTTTTTACTTTCGCCTGCAGGTAAGGGCTTAATGAATGAAGCTAGGTCTCCTGACTACTAGAATGAAGTTGAGGAAGATGAAATTGATGAGTATTTATATATGAAATGGGGCAGGAAAGCATAGTAGTTGGGTATAGAAGACAATAGTTTTGGTAGTTTGGTTGTGCAGTCTGAAAGTGTGGGTTACAATCCTGACTTTGCCATGTACCAGATCCATGATGCTAAAAAATGTTCTAAACTTTTCTGATTCTCATGTTCCTTACCAGAATCTGGCAACAGAATTTCTATTAGGAAGGAAATTTATAATTTTTATTCAGAAAAAGGTCTTGATAGGCTGCTTGAGATAGGTCACAAAATCCTTTACATATGAAGGATCATGTTGTTTCAGGGCAACATAAACTGCTCTTTAGGAGAAAATAAGAAAACTATATATATATATATATTTTTTTACTGTTGAGAGGATTTAGGTATGGAGGGTAGTGGCATGAGGGCAAGGTATGACGGGAGATGAATAAGTACTGAAAATTCTCCAGAGATGGAATGGCTGAAGGATAGCTTGCATATAAGAATCCACAATGTTCACTTTTAACTTATTTTCCTCAGCTATGATGCTGTCCTCTGCTTCTGTTTACATCTCCCAAACTTCAGTATATTTCACTAAACTTGTCAATGCATTCCATGAGGTTTTTCTATATATGTGTACTTATGATTGTAAATTGAAATAGGATGGTTAGACAGTCCATAAACTGAATGAAATTAGCAGGAGCTATAGAATCAGCCAGAAGAGAGCCAGGAAAACATACAATCCTTGAGAATTTTCAGAAATACCAAGAAAGGATTCAGGTTTCTATAGGTATTTGAGTCTATCACATCAGCTTGGAGATCCAGTACAAATGGCTACAAAAATAAGGTAGAGGAGGAAGACAAAGTAAGCAAAACTCTTAGTTGGATGGGAGGAGGTTAGAGATCAACTATGGCAACTGTGGGGACAAATGGAGGTACAATTGAGGATCTGTTTGCTATCATCGGATAATCTGTAGACTAATTCTGACCATGGGAGAAGGACCTGGCAATCCACTCTACAAACAATCTGCCATTGAAAACCCTACCAATAGCAAAGCAGCACTCACAATAGTGCCAGGCATGGCACAGTGTCAGGGAGTGTTTCATCGGTTGCACATAGGGTTGCTATGAGTCAGACCTGATGGCACCTACCAACAACAACAACAACAACAACAACAATTCTGACCACAAATATTTGCAATTAACTGCCATTATTGGAGATAGTTGTGGTCTATAAAGTAAGTACAAGCACAGAATTAGTGAATACCAAATTAGGGGAAACCCAGGGCTAATGCCATAACATTTTCATCAACTGATCACATAACTTTGTCATGTTTGTTTCTGTTTAAAGATAACACACACACACACACACACACACATATGTATTCCTTAACACTAATGTCTGGTCCTTCAGCACTATAACTCAGGTGTGAATGAAGGTTATCAAACCTATGTATTTTTTCTGTAAGATAAATCATAGTCTTCTTATGCCCAGGAATTCCAGACAGCACCTTTAATACTTCACATGAGGTCATTTCAAACAGGGAAGGCCCTAACAAAAAGTTAGTGAGTTTGAAAAAGTGGTTAAATAGACCAAGAAAAAGACAACTGTTGTGTAAATGAGACCTGACACAAGAAGGCAGAGTGTCACTTGTCATCTTGTCAACCACAGGTGGGAATGGGCATGCTGGATAATTCAAATGTTTCCCTTTTCAAGACAGGGGAAAGTGACCACAAAAGCTCAACAAATATTGATTTTGGAACTACAAATACATTTTAGCAAGTAGGCAAATTCATAAACATGGAATCCGTGAATAATGAGGGTAGGCTGTATTTTCATTCTAAGGAGCATCAATGTATTCTTAGGACTTAGCACCTACTGCAGAATTTGCAGCTCTATTTCCAATATTCCAGAGGAGAAAAAAAATACAATCTTCAACTAACTATTCCTATTTAAAACATGTTTAGAGAAAACAAGACTAATTTAGCAACTCTATTTAGAGGTTTTATTTCTATAACTATAACATGCATGTACACTACAAAATTGAAGAAAGAAGTTATTAAAAATGTAAAGCTCAGATGTTTAGCCTTAGAAGTTCTATCTGAAGAAAAATTGTAGAAAATTTTTATTAGTCTTATGTGGAAAAATCAGTTTTACTCTATATTTCCAGAAATTTAGTTGCTTTTATTAATTCAAATCTACACTAATTACTAATAGAATATATCAAGATTTGAAATTACCAATGATTCCCCCTTTGGGTCCCCAAACTCAAAAAGCAATTATCTGACTCAACAATTTAGAATAAATTAATTTGATCAAAACATAATATTCAAACAAAAAATCAAAAACCAATTTAAAGCCATCAACATTCAAAATATAGCTAGTACCTGACTACAGAAAAAGGATCATACTGCTGGTCTATCAACTGTCCAGGTATCTCTCTCTCATTCTCTATCATTATGCTTCAGTAACCAAGATTCATCCAACCCAATTTAAAAAAATCATTTACAACAATAGGAGACACTTCATTTTTTCCCTGAAGTTTATGAACAATCATTTATTTTAAGTGGACCTTCTCTCTCTTTCTTTCTCCCTCTCTCTGTCTCTGTCTCTGTCTGTCTCTCTCCCTAATGTTTCTAGAAAAGATAAAGACAAGGAATAACCTTCAAGATGTTGGAGACACTTAATTTTTAAAAAGTATTTAGACTGGGGGTGCGGCTCAGTGGTAGAGCACTTGCCTAGTTAGTATGTGTGAGGGCCTGGATTTGCTCTCTACACTACAAGAAATAAAAAAAAATAATAAAGTATTTATATATGACATATTTCAGAGGAAGCTGCAAGGGAAGATGAAAAGTCTATAAAGTGTCAGTCTAAGAATAAGGAAGACATGGCAACAGAATACCAATTGCCTTTTAAAAGTTAGAAATGAAGCTTCTAGGTTCTGTCCTGTGGGCCACTGTGAAAATGTGGTAATATAATGGAAGCACCTTTAATCTCAATGAAGCTTTAAGAAACTCAGAATTATAGACACCTAATTAGTGACCTGAATTTCTCTATCAGGTGTGGGGAGGGAGAGAACTTGATGGAATTTTCTATTGGAGCCACACTCTTGCTTGGCTTTCCTTTACTCTGGGGAATGAAAGTCTTTAATTTTTTAGTTCCAGGACTAAATAAACACTCTGTGGTCAGACAATAGGTCTATCTATACTCATTGGACAATTCAGGAACTTAATTTTTACAATACCATACTTGACTTGATAAACTAAATATAGGCCCTAATACTCTTGCCCTGTACATAAGAATACAATTGTTGTTAGGTGCCATCGAGTCTGTGTCTGACTCATAGTAACCCTATGTAAAACAGGCAAAACACTATTGTCAGTGCTTCTCTGCTATTCATAGAGTTTTCGATGGTGGATTGATTTTTAGGAGGGGGTTGCCAGGTCCTTCTCCCAAGCCTATAGTATCTGGTGTTCCCAGGTAGTTTCCCATCCAAGTACTAACCAGGCCGGGCCCTGCTTAGCTTCCGAGATCTGATGGGATCAGACACCACAGTGCTACAGCTGCAGGCAAAAATATAATAAATGTCTATTAATATGAATTGAAATAGGCATAATAGCATAGATAAAAAAAATACCTATCTATTTACTTTTTTATTTTCCACTATTTTGGATTATTACATACTAGAGTAGGCCACTGAAGAAGGGCTTTACCTACATAAGTGGGTTAGGTACTGATTGATTTAGGACCATTGGTCTTTCAGAGATGGGATTACACACTGCAGTAATATGACAGAATGATCCCAGTTCACAGATGAAAATACATATGTGTGCATATATATTTATATGTATAGAGAGAATACACAAGAGACATCTATGACAAATGAGTTCAGAGATGGAAAATATATAAAAGTATGTGATTAACTGCTTTACTTAATTGCAAACATAATTATACTACTATAAAGTAACAATGTAACACAAATACTAAAAGACTTCAAATTCTTTGTTTCTGGCTCAAGCAATAGCTTTTATTTATTTTGATAGATTGTAGTTGGAACCTGTGTAAACTAATTGGACCAAGGGGCCAAGGAACAGTTAAAAAATAGTAAAATACCCACTTTGATTTGGTTAGAAATGGCTTAGAATGTTATTCATATTCATATCAGTTGACTAAATTACCTACTTCCCTGTCTTATTTCAATCTCCACTTACTTGTCAATAAAGAAAGAATATTTGGCAGTAGTTTATTTTTCACTTGCTTGGCTTCTCTTCATGTATTCTATTTTGACTTTGAAAGATAAGTAGAAAAGTTTCCAATGGTTTAAAAGGATAGAGAAACTTCCAGGACAGTCACTATACTTTCCTACCTAGGAAGAAGGCAACCCCATTAATGTGGTCTTTGATTTCCTAATGGAAATACTGGACTTATCAAAGCAGATATTTTAAATGTCCATTTACTCATATGGTAGGCATCTCTGTTGTTTTATGAATCTCACACACAAATGGAGAGAATAATTAAACTTTCTTACCTGTAATCAGATATGGTCTGTCTTTCTTGATCATGCTTAGCTCTGACTCAATTTCAATTATCTACAGAGAGATAAGGGCTGGGATTTAGCTCAGTTGGTAGATCCCCGCTCTGCAGTCTCTGAGGTCCCAGGTTCAATTCCCAGCACCCCAAGAATGGGAGAAGGACATGGCAATCTACTCTTCAGGCAATCCTGAAACAATCAGCCATTGAAAACTGTATGAGGGTCACTCGGAGTTGGACATGACTCGATGGCACCTAACAACAACAATAAGGTAGAGAGTTAAAAATCAGAAAAGGGAGAGAATAGACATACTACATTATTGATGTATTATGTGACAATTGTATTTTAAAATATTCCAAACACATTATTACATTTGATCCTCTAAACAACCTATAGAGGTAGACGTTATTCATAGTTTATAGTGCAAGGCTGAAACTCAGAAACTATCAATTATTTGCCCAAAATGGCATGGGTAATAAGTGAAGATGCCTGCTGAATCTGAACTCAAAACCAAAACAGAAGCAGGACATCAAGAAGGGCTAGGGGCAGGGAATGTAGCTCAGTGGTAGAGAGGTGGTCTGTGATATGCAAGGCCCTGTGTTTGATCCCCAGCACCACCAGAAAAATAAAAAAAGTTAGTATTAGCTAAAGATGCTAAAAATGCATTTCTGGGCATCGTTGGCCCATGCCTATAATTCCAGCAGTTAAGAGGCTAAGGCAGGAAGATCAAGAGTTTGACGCCAGCCTGGGCTACATACCAAGACTCTTATTTTTTTTTTTTTTTAAAGAGTAGAAAGGAAACAGAGAAACAACATGCTCTAAGTCTTTTTGGATATTTTTTATATTATTGTTTTCTTTTTATGCTTCACTATTTTTTGTATGATTGAACCCAGGGCCACATGCATGTGAAGCAAGCTTTCTGTAATTGAGATATATCCTCAGCCCTGAAATAATTATTAATCTTCATTTTACAGTTGAGAACTTATGCTACAAATGTTGAGTAATCCTCCTAATATCATGCTACAAATAAGTAAGGAGCTGAGGTATGAATTAAAGCAATGTCTTTTTTGACCACCCAAGAAAACATGGGGTCAAATCTTTTCAAAGTTACTAAAATTCAAAAATATAGAAGGGCTCAAACACAATGTCAGCTTTTAGCTGTTCATACAACAACCCTGTGTGAACAAGTGTAATCATAACACTGGCTGTTGGCAGTAATGGCATCTGCAATGGATGAGGCAGGAAAAGCCATAAGGATGTGATGATGCAGTGCACTACTACACTGCCTACAGCTTTACTGTGACACATAGTTGTGTGTGCTGGGAAGATGAGACTTCCCTGGGAAGGTGTGCAGTGAGAAAATGCATGTGAAGCGACCCTTGGCAGGGAGAAAGGAGAGAGTTGGCTTCCTTGGGGTCTCCCTATTTCATGTTTCCGAGTGCTCAGGTTTCATCCTACAGGACTCTAACTCCTAAGCACTTCCAGGTAGTTTGGTCTGCCCTGAAATAGCCATTCAGACAGTGAGACATGACAGGTACAGCATGGCTTTTCATGCTGATAGGAATATGGGGAGTGTCCCAGAGAAGAGAGTGGGAGAAAGGGACTATGAGGGCATTCTCCTAGGAATCCAGATAGATAGTTTGGGGTACTCATCAAGGGTATTAACAAAGGTAGCATCAGAATGGTCTCCACAGTGTTTGTTTGGTATCCCTGGAAAGATGCAGGACACTGTGACATTCTGAGAAGGCTAGTGGTTTTAGTCCAATCAGCAGGGCTGTCAAAGTCTCCCTGAGGGTCATCTCTATTCTAGTCAATCAGAAGAAGAGATAATATCTGAGAGGTATTTATAGGTTATGTGTCCAAACTTCATATCACTTTTGCTCACATTCCATTGACCAGAAATCAGCCACTTGGCCACATTTGATAGCAAGGAACCCCAGGAAATGTAGTCTAGCTATATGCCTAAAAAGAAGAGGGAAAGATGGGTTTTGAGGGACATCTGGCATATCTGTTGCATATTTCAGAAAGGGAGGTCCAGAAAAATTGGGCTTAGATTCTAATTTTTCCACAAGATGATGTACTTATTTTTTTTTGCCTACAGAATTATCCATAGATCCATGGATATGAGCATCCATATTTGACGTGGAGTTTTAGGTAATTCTGAAAGGAAAGCACATTTTAGAAGATACATCAAATAGACCTAACCATATCTCATCTCTTTTGGTGTTATAAAAGAAAATCTGGGCTGATGAGAGAAGACTCAGTTTATGTGACATTAAAAACAAATTAAGTTAGCAACAATTGGCTGTTTTAATTAATAAAAAAGTGAACTTCTTGTTTGACATTTAAGTGATCCATTAAGCCAAAAGACTCAAATCTAAGGCTTCTCTGTGAGAATATAGCACAATTGGATCCTATGCTATGCTTGCTCGCTCGCTTTCTTTCTTTCTTTCTTTCTTTCTTTCTTTCTTTCTTTCTTTCTTTCTTTTTCTTTCTTTCTTTCTTTCTTTCTCTTTTTGCAGCACTAGGCAGTTGAATCAAGGGCCTCATGTGTGCTAGGCAAGTACTTCACACCTGAGTTGCACCCCGAACTCCTTGAATGCACAATCTTCATGCCTTTGCTTCCCAAGTGACTGGGATTACAGGCACATGGCATGGCACTGGCCTTTGCTATTCTACATATGAGGAAAAAAGTAAAGCATTCTAGTTTAGCAAATGTAAGCCAGACCAATCCAAAAAATATCTCTAAATGTTATGAACAAAGTATTTCAAATATATTTCATATGTTACACAAACATAAAGTAGATAGGATTTCCTCTTATACTTCAGAACTTTGACTCAGCCTCAAAGTCAATGGATAATAAGGATTTCATGATTTAAACACATGTATTACATATATGTCTGGAGTATGTGTTCAACAGGTATCTATGAAGATCTGTGATCATCAGTCAACTGTAGTCTGTATGAGAGGGAACTAAAGATTTGTTAAATGGATTCTTTGAAGGCAATTTTTAGACACAGTAGTTCTTTTCCTCTCACTCACAATAAAGAAAAAGGAGGTTGGAGAGGGGTTGTTCATTTCTTTGTCCTCAAACCAAGAGAAGGGCAGCAGGACTCAAAATAACCATCCAGAAAATTGAAGCTCTTTACAAACTGAGGAGACCAGTGCTTACCTTATGTCTAGAAACTCCAAATGAAGGAGTCAAGTGGATGTGTTTTCCTCTTCGGCAAGGGAAGGATTGAGGAGCATGCAATTGGTCAAACTTTATTCTGTAATTTGGTGGAAGTCAAATGCTGAAGTCCGCCTCTGGGCTAAATGGAAGCATGGAGGAGATAGCTAGGCTTGAGTTTTCTCAAGGGCCAGGCTAACAGGGCTTAGTATTGAAGCAAGAGAAACCTAGCAGAAGTTACTGGATTCAAAGAGTGCACCAAGCTGTGGGAAATATCTGAGAATCCTCCAAGGTGCCCCATGGAAACACTGGCATCAGATGCTTTTATGGTTTGGACATAAAGTGCTCCCTGAAGGTCAGGTTTAAATGCTTGGTCCTCAACTGGAGGCTATGGAACTTTGGGAGGTGGATCTAGCTTCATAGGAGAAGTAGGTCACTGGTGGCAGGCCTTTGGAGTGTTACCCAGACACTTCAATCCAGCTGCTCACTGTCTGCTGACTGATGCCATGATGTGAGGTCCTCTGACTCCAGGCCCTGCGGCCCTGTCTGCCGTGCCTCAATGGACTGAAATCCTCTAAACTGTGAGCAATGCAGGTATAGGTTCATCTTTCAAGTATGGTGGGCTCATGTTATTGCCCATCATTGTTCCATTTGTTCATAGGAAAGCTGTATAATACAAAAACCTGTTTATTTTCTTGATGATAGATGTAATATGGGACTTTTGATAGATTTAAACAGTGTAAAGGTAAAGTATGGATTTTCAGTTGTTTACCGGAGAATAGAATAATTTTTATAAAATAGGTGACATTATTCTTAGTTCTACTTCCCTGCTATCAATTCAATGTATTTGTGAGATTGGTGGTTGGTACAACTCCAGAACTCCAGGCACTGTTCTCAGCTGACCTTTCACAGTTCACCTTAGTTCCCTTAGGCTTTACTGCTTTTAGGATTTTGGATTTTATCTGATAACTGCCATTTTATCCCAGTATTCCTCCACTTAGAACTCAAGAACTCCATGATACTTGGCTATTTAAATTCTTAGCTGAATTACCTATCTTTGTCTGCCTTATGCTATATTACATTGTTCTGAGCCACTTTTTTTTTTTTTTTTTTTTTTTTTTTTTTTTTTTTTTTTTTTTTTTTTTTTTTTTTTTTTTTTTTTTTTTTTTTTTTTTTTTTTTTTTTTTTTTTTTTTTTTTTTTTTTTTTTTTTTTTTTTTTTTTTTTTTTTTTTTTTTTTTTTTTTTTTTTTTTTTTTTTTTTTTTTTTTTTTTTTTTTTTTTTTTTTGCCTATTCCTTGTCTCAGCCCTAGACTATCCATGGATTTCTCTGTGGAAGTCCAAGATTTTACATATTTGGAAATTTATTAAAATTTCATACCTTTGGTACCCATAGAGCTTCTAGTAGAAACGGAGGAACTAGTCCAAATCATTCCCGTCTCAGTCTCTGAAAAGGGAAACAATATGCCTCCTTTTTCTTAACTAGAGCTTTCCCATTTCTTGACATAGGTGTTAGAATTATGCAGAGAACACCTGCCATTCCACATTTTTGTTGTTAGTTCTTTAGATAGGGAATGGTAAAAAATAATCTTTTGAGGGATGACCAGCAAGTCATTAGAAATGATCATTTAGAAAATAAACCACACAAGAATAGGTGGGCAACAGTGATTTGGAGAGCCAGGAAAACCATAGGAGAAGAACTATATTTTGGCCTCAAAGTATGCTAAATAATGGTCATTTCAGATGAATGGAAATACTTTATCTCTTTTTGATGTTTTTGCTAAGATTAACTCAAAATAATTTACGGGCATACATTAATAATTAGTTCTTTGTATACCCTTGTTTTTGAGTGGATTAATTAAGGAAGAAGGATGATGATTGACTTATTCCAAGTACTCAAATCAGTAGATGAATTTTGTTGAGATCCTTTATTCACTGTAGACCACACTGCTTCTAATGACCTCTGTATATATAATTCATCTTGGCTTAATCCAAATTAGAGGCTGACATTTTTTGGTAACACAAATCTTAGCTTCTTGTCAGTAAAAGAACAGCAGTGTGGGGAATGCAGACTGCTAGAAAGCCCAGTATGCTACAAACTTTGTTGTTTTTGTACAGACTTGAGAGACTCTAAGAGTTTGACACCTTTATGTTGGTGCATACATACATATGTTTATTGATGAAGTTGAGTTTTCTTCAGCCCAGGTATTTCCTGGGTAAGCAGGAAAGGAGATCATTCTGAGGATCTCTTTCAGGGAGGTTCAGCATGAATTAACAGTAAAAACTCATTAAAATGATTTGGATTCAATGATTTTTTGGTAACGATTTAGAATTATAACTGTAAGTCTGTAAAATGAAATCAGGCTATTCTGTTTGACCCTTTTCAAAATAATCTTGGAATTAAAAGATCTTGGTATTTTCTGATTGCTGTGTAATCCTTCTTCCCTTTTAATTTCCCCCTGTTGTAAGAGTGAATTCTTTTAACAAAGGCCAGTTTACTTCCTTACCATGCAGAATTGCCATCAACTTTAACACAAGTTGAGGTCAATCTGTACTATGCACATATAAGGAGAGAAGATAGTACCATCCAGAGCAGGATCAAATGATATTTCAATATATATTTGAACTTTAATTCCAAATGTTAACCTAGGCTTTTTCTTTCTATAACATGGAAATACACTTACCAATTACATCTTGACATGGGTAAAAGTTATACCATTCTCTTAAAAGTGAGGAATTCTAGCTAGAAATTGCCTACATGCCATATACTTTGGTGCATAATGGTAATTCCTATTACATGTTTCTTTTAGAAGAAGTTGGCTAATTCATTATTAACATTTTTTCATAGAATAATTTTTTACTGTTTAGATTTAGAAATACATATGATTAAATTCTGTTTAATTTCCAGTTGCTTTATTTGTTGTTAGGTGCATAGACACTGTCTAATTAATTATCCTTGTTTTCTAATCATTTCAGTAAAATAGAACTAAAATATTCAGGTTTAATCATGCTGTAATTTTCTATAATAAAACATT
>VMDO01033358.1:0-18032 GCA_007922755.1 Pedetes capensis
ATAAATAGAATTTACAATAAATAGAATAGAATTTAAAGCCCTCTCTATCTTTTGTAAATATTCTGATCATGTTTGTGGCAGGTGTAATTCCATTTTGCATGACAAAACTACGCAGGCAGATACAGGTGTTTACGATTTCATCCTTCTCTTTGGACAATAATGTAAAAACACGGAGAGTTTTCTTTTTCTTTTCCTTTTTCTTTTCTTTTTCTTCTTTTTTTTTTCAGCACCTAGAGGTTGAGCTTCGTGCCTCACATATGCTTTGCAAGCAACCTATTACTGAGTTGCATCCCCATCCCAGTTATTATTATTATTATATTTTTTACGTTTTATCTTGAGAAAGGCTTTCATTAAATTACCCAGGCTCCCTCTCACTTCAAACTCACAATCCTCCTGCCTGCACTTCCCAAATTGCTGGGATTATAGGCCTACACCACAGTACTCAGCCAAAACACAGAGGTTTTATATTTATTAATGCTACTTGGGGCTGGGATTTAGCTCAGTTGGTAGAGCACTGTTCTGCGGTCTCTGAGGTCCTGAGTTCAATTCCCAGCACTGCAAAATGGGAGAAGGATGTGGCAACCCGCTCCCAAGGCAATCCCAAATCAGTCAGTCATTGAAAACCCCATTTGGGTCACTATGAGTCAGACTCAACTCGATGGAGCCTAACAACAACAACAACGCTACTTGCAAAAATGACCGTTTATTCACTATAATTATGATGTAGTTTTGAATAACCCTTAATAAATTTAAGATGATTCTCAAAAATAATCTAAAGCTATTTTAAAATATTTTATTTTTAGTTAACGTTTTTTACTAGTGTGAAGAGAAAGTACTGCAATTGCTTCCATACACTTCCACATACATCAGTGTATTTTATGTGATAATGTTAGGGTTTCAATATGAAGAACTTCTTAAAATCTCATATGTTGAAGGTTGGGTTGACAGATAATCGTGCTATTTTCAGAGGTTCTGAAAACTTTATGAGGAGGGATATAGTTAAATGAAGTAGATCACTGGACACAGGTCTTCCGGACTCTATCTTGTCCTAAGTCTTTCTCTAGCTCTGTCTGTTTCCTGCCCACCATGAGGTGAATATTCTCTGCCACATGCTTAAACCACCATTGTCTTCTGCTTTACCACTGGCCCAGAATCAACCCAGGCAAGTGCTATGCACTTAAATACCTGAAATTATGAGGCAAAATAAATAATTCCTCTCTTTTTGTTGTTTTCATCAGGTATCTGGTCACAGTGATGAAAATGTTAACACAGATTATAAGCAGAAAAATAAACAAAAACTCTCATTACTATAGTGAGAAACACTAGATGCTTTATTCAACAAATTTTAGGTATCAACCATATAATTAAACAAAAGTTCACTTCTTATTTATGTCATAGTCCAATGCAGGATCTAATCCACAGAATCATTTGCAGGCCACCATTTATTCTATCTAATGAATTTTCTTCTTTCAGGCCCTTGTAGCTGTCAATTAGAGGCCTATGGATTTAGAAGGCATATTTGTAATTTGCTTATGTTGTATCTTACCATACTTTATTGTCAGAAATTAGTCATGAGACCGGTCTAAATTTAAAAAGACTTAGTTATGGAAACTATATTACGGAAAAAGTAGCAGAGACAGGTTAGCACTATTTTTCTATTAGTCCACTCCATTGTTTTGAACACATATATCAATTCATTCCATTCTTCATAAAATAGTCTTCTGATAAGTAGACCAAAATATAATCCAACCAACAATATAAACTTAGTAGAAGGATTATGGGGCAGGATTTAGAGAATGTTTAGTTCAGGAAGTTATTGATCATTGTTTCTAAATGATAGCAGCTGGTGCTTTAGTCAATTTTAGCTTAGACTGGATGGAAGGACCAAGACAGTTTATTCACATGGTTGGCACATGAGGCTGAATGACAGCTGGGAGTTCACCAGGCTGTCAGCTGGAGCTCCTCCATAACCATGAAAAAGGAAATGATAATGCATACTGTTATGAATTATATGCTTCTCTTTGAGGACAATATAAATGCTAAATAACTTATTTTATTATATTAAAATGAATAAGAGCAATGCAATAAGTATTGGATTATGTCATTTGAAATTCTTATTTTAAAATCATTATATTGGTAGGCATGAAAGTATGAGTGAAAAATTATGGTGCAATGGAATATACATAATGAAGTTTGTGCAGTTAATACATCCGTCATAGGAATTTTTTTCATTATGAGTCAGTTAATGGTTAAAATATAAAACAGTACTACATTGTACACATTTAGTTGACATACAAATTTTTTGTATATGTTTTTATATATTAAAAAGTTTAAGTGCTCACATTTATAAAATCATGCAAAGTAAACACATTTGTAACTACAAACAACATTGAGAGATCGCCATGTAGAACTATTGCAGAACTATAAACCTTCCCTTACTATATCTCCTGCCATTGACCCCTATCTCAAAGAATAGCTACTATGCTAAGTAATATTAGCCTGGATTGTTTTTGCTTGATATAGAAATTTACAAGGGTACAAGAATGGATTCAAATCTGCTCTGTATGTATAGCTGCTTTCACTCATTGTTTATGAAATTCATCCATCTACCCTTTGCATTTGTGATTTTACATTATATTAATAAATCATAGATATTAAAGTGTTTATTAAATATTAATAGATATTTTTGTTTGTCTCCAGTTTTGAATAGATACATAGACTCTTATACACACACACACATACACAAACACACACACACAAACACACACACACATTGGATATGTACCAAGAAATTTAACTATTTCACAAAGTATGTATGGTTTGATAGATAATCACAAAGATTTTGAAATTCAGTTTTATCAATATTTTATCAGTGTTTGGCTGTTCCAGTTACTTATCTCTGTCTCTACCACTAGCTCTCTTGATACTATAAAATTTTGAAATTTTACCTATTCTGGAGAATTTATGGAATCTCATTATGTACATAGGATATATATCTATGACATTTGTTTGTGTTATTTGGATGTTTTATATGCTATTTAATGTTTACATGAAAGACAACAGATGTAGATGTTTTAATGGTCAAATAATTTGACTATTTCAATAAGTTATAGGTGAAAGTTGATTATATATTTTATACTATTTAGAATTATTTCTAAAATCTCAGAAACCATAAATTACAAATACAGTCATTTAATGAGTTCCTTAATCTCTTTTGTGCCTGCAGCTGTAGCCCTGTGGCATCCGATCCCGTCATATCTCCAAAAGCTAAGCAGGGTCGGGCCTGGTTAGTACCTGGATGGGAGACCACCTGGGAACACCAGAAGCTGTAGGCCTGGGAGAAGGACCTGGCAACCCCCTCCCAAAAATCAATCTGCCATTGAAAACCCTATGAAGGGCAGAGAAGCACTGACAATAGTGTTTCCCCTGTTGTACAGAGGGTCGCTATGAGTCGGATACTGACCCAACGGCACCTAACAACAACAACAATCTCTTTTGTACTTCCACAACATAATTTTATAACAAAAGTGTTATAATTTCCATGGTTACTAAGTCTGATGTTCTGATTAAAGCATGTGTGTCAGATATCTGCTAGCTTTTTTATAGAAAGATATTAGCACAAAATTATTTCTGAAATTCCCTAATTTAGTAACAATCCTGTAGTTGAATGCAAAGTTTTTTTTTAAATGAATTCTTACCATCTTTCTGCATATATTGAATTTCTCTTAGGTAATTAGAATCTCCATCTTTGAGTTTTGCTTGTTTTAGATTAAAACTTTATTATTGAAGACATATTTTTCATGTATATGAGAAGATATTACAAATTCATTGAATTTTTAGTGACTGGAATATGGATTTATATTTAATTTTAGAAGCAATTACAATATTTTAACCCTTACAGGGTAACAAATTTATTAGTTATAGAGATGCTATTATGTACTAAGAACAACTGAATTTGGAGATAACTAAAAGATTTGATAAAGAATGAGTAAATTCTGTGAATACATGCAAATTCCATTAGGGGAACATTTAGGAGTAATTTCCACATCATACAAAACCTGAAGTTATAACTCAGAAAAATATAAAAGTGGAATAATAAAATTACACTTTTCTCTGACTACAGTAAAGATTGTCATCTAGCATGGAGTGAGAGAATTCATAACAATTTTCATTTTGTCCTTTTACCCTGGTAAAAAGAAAATGTCCTGTCAACATATTTACTATACTCAAGTAGAATTTTGCTTCATGTTTCTAGGAATATCTTACTATCTTGGTCTTGTATCTTTTCTGAAAGTTTACCTATTCTAGTTACTTACGAGTTTCATTATGAATATACATTTATATAAGATATACATCTATGACATTTCTGTGTTATTTGGATGTTTTCCATAGTATGTAATATTGTTTGAACTCTACTTTTTAAAAAATTCATTCATTCTCTTTTAGAAAATTAGTTATACAGGCAAATTTGTTTTAAATACTGAAATTCATTTTTGCCAAAAAGAAATACATTTTCCCTTATCATAAGCAATAATATTAACAAAAATTCAATGTGAAAACTTCCCATTAACTAAAAAAAATGTGAGATTGCAAACCAATTCATGTGGCTTTCTTCTTCAGCCTTATCAACACACGTGCATATATTGTTTAGGAAACTCCACAAAATTACACAGTAATAGGGCCACATTAAATTAATAAGCTATGAAACTTTCACTTTTATTGTTAAACTTTTTTGCCATTTATGTAAAATAGACTATAGCTCAAAAGCATTGGAAAAGAATTCTCAGATTTTTGCATTAGAGCAAAATAAGGAGATGGATGATTGTAACAAAGGGGAAATATTAGTCTTCTGAACAGCTTCCTTGGGAACAAAAATAGCCTCATATTATGTTCCCTATTTATAAAGAAAGAGATTTTCCATAGCCACTAAACAAATATGAATAAAGACTTTATTGAGAAATTTGAATGATATGGAATGGGGAAAATTATGATACTGTGATATTTGCTTTTCTAAAAAATATTTTTAAAAGCTATTTTTATTATTTAATATTTAATATTTAATATTATTTAATATTTTTTAAAAGTAGGGAGAACTAAACTACAATTTCAAATTTACCCCCACTTCTTCCTTACCTCTTCTGTCAAGACTGAAAATGTTTGCATTCTCCTGAAGTAAAATATTTTTTACCTTTTTAACTAGTTAATTAAGATTGGCTATCACCAAGTTGCACAGGCTGCCTCTTTTCTCAAACCTGTGACCTCCCACCTCATCCTCCTGAGTAGTTTGGATTACACCAATGTAAGCCACAGCACCTGGGCACCCAAAGGTTGTTTTAAAATTAGAAAATTATTTAAGGAGCTTTCACTTACTATTCTTATGCAATTACTGTTACACATACTTTGTCATTAGAATTTTATTTTTATTTCCACTAGTTAATTCCATGTAGCCAAGTGCTTGAAGAGATTTCTCCTAGAATAAAATTTATATATTTTGCTGGAAATTTGCTGTACTGTACTGCATTTTGAAACACAAACTTTATAACTTCTGCCCTCATTCTCTAACTGTCTATAATTCTTTTCCTTGTGTACAAATGCATAAAATGCCTTCCTGCATCCTCAGGGCAAAAAAAGTATGTTTTTTGGAAGACCACATCTTCACTTGCCCGAAGCCTCTGGATCCTTTTTCCAATCCAGATCAGCAGCTTTAGGCTTCCAATCATCTCATTTTTGACAAATAAATAAATAAATAAATAAATAAATAAATAAATAAATAAAAAATGCCTGCCATAGTTCTTTTGTCACATTATTCCCTATTGTGATAAGCTTCTTCATTTTTTGCAAAGAAAGATTTCTGTATGTGAAATATATGTGTCCTTGAACATCTAGAGAATGCCTTTGTTTTCCTTTTGCATTAGATTGGGTGGTTGAAAACCTGTGTGATACTACCACTTGGTCACATTTCTTTGCAAGTAGCATTTTTATGACTTCAAATTTTTAAATTTTCACAATGCTGTGACATCTGGAAGTCTTTGACCATTCTTCATGCTTACAGAAGGGGAAAATACACATTTTAGTAATTACACTTTCCTTATAGAGAAATTATCTTCTATTATTTGTTTTATTGTTGTTGTTAGGTGCCATCAAGTTGGTGTCCCACTCATAGTGACCTATGTACAACAGGTGAAACAGTAGTAAGTTCTTCTCTGCTCTTCATAGGGTTTTTAATGTCAGATTAATTTGGGGGAGTAGCTTGTGGGGTCCTTCCCCCAAGCTTACCGCACCTGTTGTCCCCAGGTGGTCTCCCATCCTTGTACTAACCAGGCCGCCCCCTGTGTACCTTCTGAGATCTGACACCACCTTGGTAGGGCGACAGGCATAGTTTCAGTGGAATTTCCAAAACAGCAATTCCTTTTGGGTAAAAATTTTCTTGGGCATTGTTCTTTCACTATACTTAACAAAATATTTTCAGTGAATACATGAAGCAGAAACAAAAAACAAAAAACACAGCAAGACCTGGTAAAAAGACGTTAGAGGTTAAGGACTGCTCTTTCCTAGAAACTTTTTCATTTAAGTAAATTTCTTTTACAGTAATTTAGCGAATGTGTCAGAATACCCATGTATATGTACATCTCAAACTAAGGTTATCTTTAAAAAAATTTTTTTTACCTGACCTCTCCATATGGAACCTATATTTTTGTTTTAATTTCTTTGTCTCCTCAATCTTCTATCATATTTATAAAAATTCTGCCTTCTAACAGAAGTGTAGAATTTCAATAACTATATTTTCCAGCCCAAATCATTCCTCCAATTCCATAAAAATGCTACTAAACTCACTGAGTGCTTCACCATAGGTATTCTGGATCCTGCCACCCTTCTTAAAATTTTAGGGATAAGTAACCATCTGAACCTTGTATTTATCCTAGAAAGTTTGAACTTTGAAAAGGAGGTTCTCTTAATGTGTTCTCTTATAAAATTAAATTTGTTTTCACCTGATATACAAAAGTTGTACTTTTAATTAAAGTAACTTACGATAATTTGGTACATGTTGTTGTTGTTAAGTGCCATCAAGTCAGTATCTGACTCATAGCCACCCTTCCTACAACAGGCGAAACACTATTGTCAGTGCTTCTCTGCTGTTCATTGGGTTTTCAGTGGTGGACTGATTTATGAGAGTGGATTACTGGGTCCATCTTGCAAGCCTCCATCTCCCAAATCTTCAGCACTTGGTGTTCCCAGGTAGTCTCCCATACAAGTACTAACCAGACCCAACCCTGCTTAGCTTCTGAGATCTGATGGGATCGGATGCCACAGGGCTATGGCTGTGTAATAAGGTTAAACATACCTATTTCTATTGTGGCAAAACTTTGAAAATTTGCTCCCACTATTTTCTTATATGTAATTAGTGGATAAATCTCATTTGTGAACTTCTTTTAAATATTCATGTGTTCTGACTAGCTCTTATATCTTAGGGACTTGAACACCAGTAGATAATAGAACCACCATATATTTTCCAGCTTGTTGTGCTGTGGGGGCTTATGTGTTGCTGTGATGCTGAAAACTATGCTACCAGTATTTCAGACACCAGCAGGGCACCCATGTGGGACAGGTTATAGTTGTGTTTGCAGACTAAGACAAATTAAGGAAAAGGACACAGCAGCCCACTCTCAAAACAATTAGCCATTGAAAACCCTATGAATAGCAGAGAAGCACTCTCCAGTATGGTCTCAGAAACTGAGCCCCTCCCAATCCCCCCAACTTTGGAAGACATTGAAGAGTGGACTCCAGAAGAGGTGCTTATCCAAAGTAGAGTCCACCGTGATGAGGTATGGAGTAAAGTCCTGAGGCCTCCATTTGCTAATGCGGCACCACTCAAAATGTGAAGAACAACATTGGGTTCAATGGAAAAAGTTATGTGCATGACAAGTTGTAGGGTAGTGTTCCATTCAGTTTTAAATAAGGCCAGTATGAGTCAGATTTGGCTCAATGGCACTCATCAGCAACAGAAAATGGAAAGGAGTGATTATATGTGGAAATGTTTGCTAACAACTAAATTTCAAGAGTGAGTTCTGAAAAAAATCTTTTCTGTACAAATTCTCAGTATTTTGATGTTCTTTATTCCTCTATTTCTTCTCTAAATTCTGCCTACATATATATATATATATATATATATATATATATATATATATGCACTCAAAAAAGGGTTTTATATCCACTGGTAGTGATGAGGGCTGAGACCATAAGTGCTGCTTCCAGGTCATCAAGCTTCCCTTGTTTAACGTTTCTTGTGGTCATCATTTCACATGATCAGCCTTAAAATGTTCTGTAGGTGGTGCTGTTCATACTTCAGATCAGACAACGCATGATGTAAGGATGGCCAATTAACTGGGACTCTCAACTGGTCACATGATTAATATGGTGACAGATATTTTCTTCATTGGGAATATATTTTTTTTAATCATTGAAGGAAGGTAGCTCAGTAATATGTAGGCTGACATTACTGGAAAGAAAAACATAAATGTATAATAAAAGGTCTAAAAGAGGTGGTCATGATTACTAAAAGACTGACAATCTAAAAAATCTTGTTTAGGTAAAATTAAGTTGATTTAAATTGGAAAATGTTTCAAATATCATGTAGATAGAAATAAAATGAGCACTTCAGGTAGACTGGGCTCTTTCACCTAAGGTAAACAGGTTATATTCTGCCTCTTTGACATAACATTAATGTAAAAGTTGCTCTTCTTCTACTAAGTTGAGGTTATATTCTTATAAGAATTTCTTAGCAATGTCTATAGCTAGTACAAAATATTTTTCAAGTAGTAAAATTTGATCTGCTCATGTTCTTATATCTCGTGATTCTAGGTTTAATTTTTAACATTAAATCATTTCTTCAATCTTTAGTGAACCTATGTAGGGCTCTTCAAAGTTTCTGTCTTACTGTTGCCCAAGCACCTTTAAATTTGAAGAAATTATTGGTAATAAGATGTCATAGTTCTCATAGCAGAATTATAACAGGCATGAAATTCCCCTTTGAGCCAAAATCCATCTCCATTCTTTTGGTCATGTATTTAATTCTTCATTAAACCAAGGAAAACTGAAGGGAAAAAAACACATGAAAGGAAAAACACTATTAAAGGAAAAAAAGGAAAAATAAAATGAATGTGAACATGGGATGTCAAACAATAAATGTGTTTTGACGATTTGAGATAAAAGCTTCTGTAGTTAACAGCAGCTACCCTTTCATGCCACCTCTGAACAGCACTAATATCTTTAGGATAGACAATTTCTGAACATCTACCTTCTATTATGCCATCATGCATACTGTGTGGAGCATTTAATATCAGCTGAACTATCTTGCTTTTTCTTCTTTTTAGTGTAGTTAGACAAAGAAAAAAGAGGTCACCTCTGGATAAATGGAAAGAGAAATAGTATAAGAAAGGGGACAGAAAGAAACCATATAACACACTGTTGAAACTATCAAGGGCTAATAATATTGATTCCTTTGTAGATGAGATTAGATTTTAATTCAGTTGCTACATGTGAGAAGCCAGCAATTTATTCAGAGTCCCAGTTTTTATCTGATGTGATGTTTTAGAACTATTTTTTACAGTATATTGGATTACTTTCTTGTTGACCATCTGTTATCAAACCAACAGAATACAAGCTTTATATTTCTTTTCCAATCATGGCCTACAGTATGAAAAATGAAGGTTAGTGCTTAGATTTCTCCATTAAGTCTTAAAATTAACTCTTATGATTGCATTTCCCCAAACCTCAATGTGACTAAAATTGAGGGTGTGTCTTATGAGTCACTGACTTTTGAGATTTTTAAAAATTTACATATACATATTTGCATATATATAATATCAAATATACATCCCTTGGTTTGATTTGACATTTATTAGTTTCTATTTTAATCTTTTATCAGAAAAGGTGATTTATCATATTTGCTTTGAAATTGTGCCTTTTTGATGGGTTGTATATAGTCAATTTTCTAAATGTCTCTTCTTGCAAAAGATGTTTCTCTAGTTTTTGAAATAGGTGTCTACAGATGCCTATTAAATCCCTTGTAATATTTGAAAGAAATTCCATTTAAATACTGTTTTTATATCCTCAGTTAACTTGCCAAGATATCTTTTGAGGAAGTGACAATAACATAACACCTATTAGGAGCTTTTGTTTCAGGGAAGCAAGAAAGATAAAGAGAAATGATTGTGAGTTTCACATTTATGGGGGACTTTCTAAATTGTTAGAAAAGACAGACTCCTGACAAGAGGATGAACAAATTCCCAAGGGTGAAAAGCACCTCCAGTTTAAGCACTTGAATTCCCCTAATTCACGGTCAAATAAAAATGAGGTTAAAAAATAAACGTAGCTACATTTCAAGTAAACAAACAAACAAAAAATAATAATGACAGACATCAGACATTTTTTGAGGTTGTGTATAGCCAATAAGTTGTGAGAAACAAAATAAACTTTTTTCCTAAAGAAATGTTTAAAACTTATAAGGTGGTATTTTTAATTTGAGTAAAAGACAATTTTTTTATTATTTAACATTATTTTAATAAATACTTAAGTTGTATTTTGTAAATAAAACACATAAGATTTGTCAGGCTCATAGCTATAATCCCAGCAACTCATGAAGCAGAGGCAGGAGAATCATGAGTTTGAGGCCAGAAAGAGCCTGCATAACTTAACTCAAAATTGAAAAGGAAATAATGACTGTGAATGCAATACAGGGGTAGAGCACTTGTAAAACATGTGTGAGTATTTTGGGTCAATTCCCAACACCACAATAATAAATAAATAAATAAATAAATAAATAAATAAATAAATAGAATTTTTAAACCCTTTGAAGATATTGAGTGGTATTGAATGCAACACTGAGAAAAACAACAGCATCATGCAAAAATTTAAAAAGTTGGAGAGTACCTACATGAATACAAGAAAAATATGAGAAGGTAAATATGAAAGATTAATGGCTCATCAAGGTAAAAATAATAAAATTTGGGTAAGTTTAGTTGATATTGCTCAAAAGCAGGTATGAAAGGATTATAGGAACATTATATTTGAAATATACATAACCAGTCAATATTTGAAAACTGATGGAAGATATTGATGCACTTAGCAGAACTGATAAAAAATAATTAAACTTGTAGCTATCATACACTGGAAAAAGTATGTAACACCAGGTTAAGGAATAGAAGACCTGGTGGAAAGCTGAAACATCTTAATAGCTAGGTGGAAGTGGAATCATCTTTATTGAGAAAGGAGAGAAAAAAATTATCAATATTGAAATATATATCCAGCAAAATTACCTTTAATTAATGATAATAAAATAAAGAGCTTTATTTGTAAACAAACAGGGAGAATCATCGTCGACAAATTTACCATAGCCAATTCTAAAGAAAGAAAATTTAAGATGCTAACATTAATAACATTAAACTGAAACATATCTGTGTGAACCTAAACACATACCATAATTTTATGTAGAAAATGATAAAAAAGAATTTCTAAAATTTGAATATATAAGAGAAAATACAGTTATGCAGACAAACACACTTTCTATTGGGAGTGAAATGTAGATGTTAATATTCAAAGTAAAATTACTTATCAGCTATAAATAAAGCACACAAATTGCAACGTTTGTCTTGTTTGTTGTTTTGCCTTACTGGAAGATTTGAACCCAGTGCCATTCACTTGTAAGTCAAGTGATATACGAGTGAAGTGTACCCTTAATCCTTTTTGAAAAATTAATCATAATAGTAACAACAACAACAACAACAACAACAACAACAATAAATTGTGCTGGCTGCCTCTGGCTTCAAACTCAAGATGCTCCTGCTTTAGCCTCCCAGTTATTTGGGAATACATATGTGTACCATCGTTTCTGGATGGAATTTCAATCTTATTAAGGAAAATTATGGTTTGTTTTTCTTCTCTTTATGACATATATTTTCTTATATATATGTATGCCTGGTAAAGTACAATTGGATGCCAAGTATTTTGAATTTTACATTAGAAAATGTTTGATTTCTTTTTAAAAATATATACATACTTTCTGTACTATTCTGGGGTGTATTCATGTAGCTTTTTGCAATTGTGAGTATTCAGAGTCATTCTCTTAGGAATTTTTGGATGAGGCTAGAATAGTGCTCAGTCTAGTGCTAAGCACAAATGTTTACCAAGGATCATCTTCATCATTACTACATTTACGATTAGTGAGATAAACACATCTGCAGACTATACCTCATGAATCATGAAACTAGTGTGGCTACAATGAACAGACATTATTTCTAGCCTTGGTTGAGTACTAAGCAATCTTACTTGTTCCTTTTTTGTAGTACTTTCCTTGATCCTATATGATTTCCTAAAGAAAAAAAAATTTTTTTTCAGCACTCATCTGTGCTTAGCAGTAGACTGTACATCAGTGGCCCCATTACTTTTGTGGTGTCAGGAACCAGTTTCATGGAAACAATTTCTCCAAGGACCTCTGACCTGATAGGAAGCTCAGGCAGTAATGAAAACAATGGTAAGGTGCTGTAAACACAGATAAAGCTTTTCTGGATCACCTGACATTCACCTCCTGCTGTGTGGCCAGATTCCTTGTAGGCCCTGGAACACCTGCTTTAGAGAGACCAACTGCAAAGCTGGGTCCTGTGGCTCACTCCTGTAATCTCAGTAAATTCAGAGGCAGAGATAGGAGGGTCACAGATATGAGGATGGAGGCAGCCTGTGTAACTTAGCAAAACCTTATCTCAACATAAAAATGAGAAATGAGCTGAAGGAGCAGTTTAATAGTAGATTGCTTGCAAAATATATACAAGGCCCTGTGTTCAGTCACCTATAAAAAAGACCATCTGTAAATAATGATATCTCTCTGTCTCTCTGTGTCTCTGTCTCTGTCTCTGTCTCTGTCTCTCTCTCTCTCTCTCTCTGTCTTACTCCCTCTCTCTCTCTCTCTCTCTCCTGTTCCTCTCCAGTATTTTGTCTTCTATATTGTAGACATTTTATTCTTCTCAGATTGCCACCCCCATATCCTCAATGCAGGTACCTTCCCTGCTTGATCTGCATTCCTCTCTCTGCCCAGAAATACTTTCAAGTCGGTTAGCTGATCATTCATAAGGTTTGTTTCTGAAATGTTAAGAATCACCATTCATGAATGTTAGACTGAACATACCATCAGGATGTACTGATAATTATTGGTGACTGGAGTACAAAAGTTAGAAACAAAGAAGAAGTCTCAGTAGTTGGAAAATATGGCCTTGGTTAAGAAATGATGCCAGAGATCACAAGATAGAATTTTGTCAAACCAATAACCTTTTCATTGCAAAAACATTTTTTCGCCAACATAAATGGTGATTATACACATGGAATTCACCAGATGGATGTAAGGGATCAAATTAACTACATTTATGGAAAGAGATAATGGAAAAGCTCAATATCAAAAGTCAGAACAAGACCAGGTGCTGATTGTGGATCAAAAAATCAACTACTCATATCCAGTTTGAAACTGTAACTGAAGAAAATTAGAACAAGTGTATAAGAGCCAAGGCATGACCTTGAGTATATCCCACCTGAGGTCAGACACCACCTCATAAACAAATTTAGTTCATTGGACACAAATGATAGAAGACCAGATGAGTTGTAGCATGACATAAAAAAAAATCATTCATGAAGAAAGCAAAAGTTTATTAAAGACAGGAAAAAGTAAATACCACATTACATGACAAAAGAGACTCTCAAGCTTGTCCTTGAACATCAAACAGCTAAAATAAAGGGAAGACATGACAAAGTTAAGGAACTAAACATACAATTTCAGAAATAGCTCAAGAAGACAAAATAAAATATAATGGCATATTCAAAGAGCTGGAGATAGAAAACCAAAAGGGAAGAACAAGTTCTGTTTCTCTCAAGCTTAAGGAATTGAAAAAAAATCAAGCTAGAGTAGCAATAGTGCAGTATTCTACAGGGGAAATATTAAACAAAGCAGGAAGCATCAAAAGAAAATGGAAAGAATACACAGAGACATTATACCAAAAAGAAGTTGCGTATGATCAGGAACCATTGGTACTGTGGGATGAAAAGGAAGCTGCTATGAAGGAACTGGCAAAACACATGGCTCCAGGATTTGTTGGAGTACAAATAGAGATGTTTCACCAGCCACATGCATCATGGGAGAGGCTACTTTTCTTTGCCAGGAAAGTTATTAAACAGCTACCTGGACAAATGACTGAAAGAGATCCATATTTGCGCATATTCTCAAGAAAGAAGATCCAACCAAATGCAGAAATTATTGAACTATATCATTAAAATCACATACAAGCAAAATTTTTCTAAATATCATTCAAAAGTGACTGCAGCAATATAGAGTAGTATATAGAACTGCCTGAAAATAAAGTCAGATTCAGAAGAGGGCATGGAACCAGGGACATCATTGCTGACGTCAGATGGATATTGGTCAAAAGCAAAGAATACCAAAAAGATATCTATCTATGTTTTATTGACTATGAAAAGGCATTTTACAGTGTGGATCATAACAAATTATGAATAACACTGCAAGGAATGAGAATACCAGAACACTTAATTGTACTCATGAGAAATCTGTACATGGACGAAGAGGCAGTCATTTAAACAGAATATGGAAACAATGCCTTGTTTGAAGTCAAGAAAGGTGTGTGGCAGGGTTATATCCTTTCACTGTATCACTTCAATCTCTTTGCTGAGCAAATAATCTGAGAGGCTGAACTTTATAAAGAAAAACAAGGCACTATGATTTGAGAAAGACTTATTAACAACCTGATTTATGCAGATGCCACGATTCTGCTTGCTGAAAGTGAAGAGGAATTGAAACATTTACCAATCTGGCAAACATTTACTCATCTATAACAAGACAAAATACTTACAACTGAGTCAGTACTCAGCTTCATGATAAACTGAGGAAAGATTGAGATTGTCTAAGATGATGCTTTACTTGGTTCTATAATCAACACCCTTGGAAGCTGCAGTCAAGAAATCAAAAGACATACTGCATTATGTAAAGATGTTGCAAAAGATCTCATTATAAAGTTTTGAAAAGTACAGATGTCCCATTGAAGACAAGGTGCACCTGACTCATGCTGTGGGGTTTTCAGTCACATCATATGGTTGTGAAAGCTAGACACTGAATAAGGGAGACAGGAGAAGAATTGATGCTTTTGAATTATGTTGCTGGAGGCCAATACTGAACAGAACATGCACTGCCAAAAAGCCAAAGAGATCTGTCCTAGAAGTTCAACCAGAGTGATCCTTGGAAGCAAGGATTGTTAGACTCCATCTTACATATTTTGGACATGTTTTCAGGAGAGACCAATCCGTGGAGAAGGACATCATGTTTGGGAGAGTGGCACATGAATGAAAAAAAGGAAGACCCTCAACTAGAAGAATTGACACAGTGGTTACAACAATGAGTTTAAAGGTAAAAACAAAACAAAACAAACAAAACAAAGCAAAAAACCAATGTGTGCCTGGCACAGAATCAGTGAGTGTTTCATTCTATTTTACATTCAGGTCACTATGAGTGGGGCCAGACTGTGCAAATGTATTTGCACATCTAACAACAAAAGCATCATGAACTACTTTACATTATTTTATGGATTTTGATTCATTCTAATTTGTTTTAGGCACAAGAGTCATTCCAGTTCTTGTAGCTGCTTTTTCACCTTGGCTGAATATTTGAATTCTGGGAGATTTTTAAACAATACAATAAAATGTTTATATGGACTTCAGAATATCTGTGAAAATTTGAACAGGGAACCATGGCTCATGTGTATAATTCCAGCTACTCCAGAAGCGTAGGCAGGAGTACTACAAGTTTAAGACTAGAGGCAGCCTGCAAAATTTAACAACACCCTTTCTCAAAAAAAAAAAAAAAAAAAAAAAAAAAAAAAAAAAAAAAAAAAAAAAAAAAAAAAAAAAAAAAAAAAAGAAAAAGAAAAGAAATAAAATTAAATTAAAAATATACTGGGGATGCATTTCAGTGGTAGCGTACTTGCCTAGCATGTGCAAGGACCTTGGTTCAACCCTCCAGTACTGGAAAAAAAGATTGTGAAAATTTTGAAAAATTTTATTATCAAATAGAAGGTATAGACAAACTCGGAAACCTAGTACCAAATATTAGAAACAATTCATCATCCCTGGTACACAAAGGATATGTACAAAATTGAGTATATATTTATATAAAAAGTCAAAATATCCCATATTCCAGTAGTACCAAAACTTTGATTACACATTTTAAGAGATGTTATCTACATATTCCCTTCAAAGTTGAATTGAATTATAGTAGCAATGTGTTGCATGAATTTTGCTCAAAAGGTGGCATTAATGAAATGAATGCTAGTTCCACCAGGCCTCAGGCAAGACAGTCAAAGAAAATGGTGGAAGCCCAATTGTACTTCCAAGAGCTCAAGATCATTTTGAAGTGGTATTTGAAATTTGAGGACATTGTGAAAGTACAATGACAATGGAGACATTAGTATGCAACAGAACCTCCAACATGCCTAACATTTGTACTTTAAGGGGTTGTCTGACAATGTAGTAGATTCCCTTAAGCATTCTTATTTAAAAATGTAGAAGTCTGAAATTTGTGTTCAGATACATCCCTTTGTTGGAGTAAAGATAATATTGATGAGTTATTTGTTTTCTTCTATCTTTTATGTGCAATCTATAATTTAGCAATTTGATTCTTAAATATAGAATACCAATATTTACAATATGAAAAGTAACTTTTAAAAAATCCCAGAAGATACAGTGTGAGTAGCATCAGCAGATGTTCTTCTAATAATATTCTCAACTCTTCATAATAGATGGAGGTTTTTAGAGGATGTACTTGGCGAGGTGCTGTGATTTTTAAACTCACACATTCCGCAAAACCCTTAGTCTATGTTTTACTTTATCAAATATTCCTTAGTCTCATGCTGTAGGATTCATATTGCCAAAAAATAAATAAATCTGTTTAGAAAAAGATTTACAGCAATTTTATAGTGTTGCCTTTTCTGCTTTCTATCTCTTTTAGCTGTCTTTCCTAAACACTTAGTCATTCAGAGTCTCGGCGATAAGCATTCACATATATTCTGACATTTAAATTTTGCCATTACATGAGGTACAATGATGATATCTCTATCTTACAAATTAGGATACCAAAGTTAAGATGGTTTAAAAACTTAGTCCAAGGTGACACAGCTACCAGATCTGAATTGAATTATTTTAAATGAGGTCTATTTGATTGTAAAAGGCTGTCATTAATCACAGGGCTGCATTCACTATCTCTGTATATGTCTGGCTATATGTAAGCCATCTTTATTTTAGCTGCTTCAATTTTCAATCATAGTTTTATATCTGTCTTTTAAAATACTTGCATAGTATTTTTCATAACTTGCTACACAAGGACAGTACATACTTCAAAAATGTACTTTAAAATAATATGTGAATAGTATTTATTCTGAGTCTTTGCTTTCTTAGCATTAACTGTTATTTTATTTACCCATGCATGAAATTTTAATGTGTTTTTTAGTCAACACTGCATGATTTTAAATATTTTAGGTTTTGAAAAGATGATACTGTCTATTATGATTAGTAGTTACATTTTTAAAATAAACTCTTAATTAAAATTAAATAATTGCAGTATGATTTCTGCACAGCCACCATTCACGAAAATTTTATTTTCCTTCTTGGCTTTTGATTCATAGATTGGTTACATTTTTCCATCATTCCATGCTACAACAAGTATTGTTTAAGTATTTCCATGAGTCAGCCCATATTTTTATTTTTCTTATAATACAGAAAGTTATTATGATTTAAATATATGTTTCTATATAAAACTTAAAAGAAAGTATTTAGCTTTAAGGTATTTTTAATTTTTGATTGTATTTGATATCTTTCCTGCATCTGGTATAACTACTGTTCATTTGGTGATCACTTAGTATATCACTGGTGATCACTTAGTATATCATTACAACTGAATACTATATCTACTGCAAATATTTTTAACAGTCCGT
>VMDO01033359.1:0-18027 GCA_007922755.1 Pedetes capensis
GGTAAAACATAAATATATATATATGAGATTTATAAGATTATAGACATCTTTTCGAGTATCAACATTCATACTAATAGTGCCATAATGATGCATATATAAAAACTGATAACAGAAGAAAAATGCTTTGTTATATACATTATATATATTTTATATATATGTGTGTATATATATAATCATTCTATATGTTATACATTAGCTAGGTAAAGATCATAAGAACAAGTTACTGAGGATAGTTATAGTATTCAAGTCAAACATATCCTACTATTTTTGAGATTTCAATTTTTAAATTGTTGAGACATATATGATGGTAAGATTTATAAAATTTTTTCAGTATAAAACAATAAAGAGAAACCTTAGAATTAAGATATTCAGAACATTCCATCACAAAGAAAAGCATGTATTTCAAAATGTATCCCATATCAATTTTTAGACATAAAATCTCAAATACCAAAAATGCTGAAACTCAACATGGAAAAGTTGGCCTCCTTAATCAATTTTCAGTATTTTTTATTACAAATGATGCAAAATATAAGCATTATGAATGTTTCCTCACTTGTATTTAAAACAAGTATAGTCAGGTTTAGTGGTGCACACCTATAATTCCAGCAACTCAGAAAGTAGAGGCAGGAGGATCTCAGGTTTGATGCCACAGGCAGCCTGTGTAACTTAGCAAGACTCTCTCTCAATTTGAAAAATATAAAGGGGGCTGGGGCACAACTCAGTGGCAGAGCACTTGCAAAGTATGTTCAAGGCCCTGGGTATAGCACCTCTCCCAGTATGGCAATGAAAAAAAAGTATAAAATTACTAACTTTACAGTTGTTTTCATTACAAAGTAAGCTATCATAAAGATTCTCCTTAAGAATTTGTTCTTGAAAGACTTCAAGAAAATTGAGTAGGTAGTTTGATCTGAGAGTAAATACATTATATTGTAAGAGGGAGACATACTGGGAAAGGTAAATTGAAATATATGTGTAAATCACTGAAACAGAAAGACTAATACAGAATGAAGAAACAAGTAGCATAAGGAGAGAAAAACTGCAGAATACCAGCAGCCATAGAAGTGAAGTTCATCAGCTACTTAGTAGGTTTTCAGCTTCTGTGTAACATGTACAAAGTTTGAAAAACCATAGCTCCCAACCATAAGAGGAAGAGAAAACTGGTTAATGTACAAATTCATAACTTGTTTTGAATCTGTAAAAGAAATGAGGTAGACAAGTCAACTAATCTAAAATCTGAGTAAAGACAGATGTTTCTGAGGAAAGGGGAGTGTGATTAATAACATACAGACAGGTAAGAAAAATTAAGCTAATTTTTTTAATGAATTGCTAAAAGACAAGTATTGTCTAGCATAGCATAAAAATATTGAATGTCTAGGCACCACAGTCATAAGGAAAATTGCTAATTATTCACAGGACCTTCTTTCTGGGTCTGAGTTTATGGAAGGTTAGGACAGGATAAGAGACCAGAGAAAGCCTCCCTCATACTTTCCAGGGAAGTGGGCCAGCAGCTTTTATGAAAAAAGGTATAAACACCATGTGAATACTTTTCTCCTACTTCTTCTATTGGACAAAAGCACAAAGCTCCTGTGGGAAAACACTATTGCCCTGGGGACACAAGTGAAGAGCCATTACAGCTGGAAGGAAGGAAGAGACAATAATGCTCTATTCCTGGAAAGATGCAGCAAAATGTCATGGGTCTAAAATTTGAAAAAACTACAGTGGGTAGGGGTAGAATGACTGAGAAGCCCCCCTACCCAGAGACCCAGAGGCCCATCACCTATCTTAGATTGAGCCTGATCCAGGAAAGCAGTAATTACCATATGGAGAATTTAACACAACTATAATTAATATGTTAAATGGTCTAGTCAAAAAAGGCAGAAAACATAAAAGAACAGAGGGAATCAATAGGGAGATTAAAAACAATATGAAAGAATCCGATAGGAATGCTAGATATAAAAAGGTGGTAACAGAGACAAGAAATGCCTTTGATATGCTTCATTAATAGACTCAATTCAGCCAAGAAACAAATTTATAGACTTGAAAACTGATCTCTAGAAATTGTCCAAAAATACAAAGAGAATTTTAAAAGATAGGAAAAATGATAATCCAAGAGCTATGGGGGAAATATAAAAATAGTCTAGTATATTATAATTGAAATCTAGAAGTAAAATAGAAGAAATATTTGAAAAAGTAAAGCTCAAGAAATATCCAAAATTAGTGAATGAGGCCAAAGCACTAACTCAAGAGGCTAGATGAGCATCCATCAGAATGAACACTAAGAATAAATTAGGTGTTTGATTAATAAGATATTTCAATAAAACTTTAAGTACATATGCATCATTTCAGATTACATTGGAAATGACTATAAATTTATGTTACCATGAAGAAAATACACTACTTTTAAATGAAATAATAATTAGAGATAATACTGTCCTTGTTTAATTGTATCACAGTGCATTGATGGAAGCAACTTATTTTTTTTTTTGAGATGTAAGTCATATAACCTAAAATTCATTTTTAAAGTGTACAACTTAGTGGTTTTTTCTGTATCAACAAAATAATGAAAACAATATTGCTATATAATTTTAGAATGTTTTTATCATCCTCCAAAGAAGCCTCATGTGCATTAGAAGTCACTACTTATTATCCTCTTTCCATAGCCCCTGTTGTTCTTGATATTTTTGTTGTTGTTGTTAGATGCTGTCATGTCAGGTCCAACTCACAACAACCCTATGTAGGGTTTTCAATGGCTGATTGTTTCAGGATTTTTTGGGAGTGGATTACAAAGTCCTTTTCCCATTTTTGCAGTGCTGAGGATCATACCCAGGGCCTCAGAGAGTGTAGAGCAGCACTCTACCAAATAAGCCAAACCCCAGCCCCTAGAAATTATTAATCTACTTTCTATCATTACAGATCTAATTATTCTGTACCTTTCATATAAACAGAATCATATAAAAGGTTACTTTTTACTTCTGGCTTCTTTATATACCATGTTTTCAAGGTTCATCTCTATTGTACCATGTATAAGAACTTCATTCCTTTATTTAAAGGAACAATATTCTACTCTATAAGTTTATCATATAATGCTCACCTGTTCATTAACTAGTGGACATCTGGACTGTTTTCACTTTGGAACTATTATGAATAATCCCACTACAAATATTCATGTACAATTTTGTCTGTGGACATATGTTTTCAGTTCTCTTAGATACAGAAGTTTTGGTCATATAGAAATGATATATTTAACATTTGAGGAATTGCCAAACTGTTTTCCAAAATGGCTGCTTCATTTTATATTTCCATGTAATGTATGAGAGTTACAATTTCTCCACATCATCCCCAACATTTGTTATTGCTCATCTTTTCAAATAAAGCCATTGTAGTGGATATAAAGTGGTATCTCATTGTGATTTTGATTTACATTTTTCTAATGACTACTGTGTTGAGCATTTTTTCAAATGCTTATTGCCCTCTGTGTATCTCCTGTTGATAAATAATTATTCAAGTCCTTTGCCTATTTTTTAATCAGATTATTGGTATTTTCACTGTTTAATTGTTAGACATTTTTAAAAAGAATTATATACAGGTAATTTAATATGTATACATATATACATTGGGCTGGGATTTAGCTCACTTGGTAGAGAGCGGCTCTGCAGTCTCTGAGGTGCCAAGTTCAATTCCCAGCAGCACAAAATCAGGAGCAGAATGTGGCAATCCACTCCTGAGGCAATCCCGAAACTATCAGCCAGTGAAAACCCTGAGACTCGTTATGAGTCGGACATGACTCAATTGCACCTAACAACAACAACTCAACTAGGAAATATAGACTTTTTGTTCAACTACTTGGGGTATAAGTTCTAAAATTAAGATTCAAGGTTAAGTGCTGCCTTGAAATTTGATAAAACCAAGAAGGCCTCAAAGGGCCTAAATGCAGGCTTCTCTCCCCCCTTTGCTAACCAAATAGCCTTTCTTATTAAGGGGACTAGGCCCAGTGCCTGGTTGTCACTGAGTAGTGGTGTTTAGTTTCCAGTCAGCCAGTGGTATTATTCAAGAAAGCAAATTACATACTCCTGTGAGAACCAGGAGTCATCCTCCATCTTGTAATCACAAAGTCTCCTTCCACAGCCCGTTTGATCACTTTGTTTCTGAATGAAACACTCCTGTGGTACACATGATAACTTCCTCCTTGGGCTGTAATTATGTGTGATTAGTTTTCATCTTTCTGGTAAAAGGTGTCATATGTTCACACATTCCCACAATGTTAGGGTGGTGCTATAGTTTGGATATTTGTTCTACCCCAAAGCTCATGTGCTAAAGGGATGGTCTGTAGCCTGTGGTGCTGTTGACAGATGCTAGAACCTTTAGGCAATGGGGTATAGTGGAAGGAAATTAGGTCATCAGGGTGTACCCCTCAAGAAGATATTGTGACCGTGGCCCCTTCCCCTCTCTCTTCGTTTCCTGGCTGCCTTGAGGTGAGCAGCCTCCTCTCCCACGTATTCCCTTTCATGATACACTGCCTCACTACAGCCCAAAGCAATGCATCCACCTGACCATGGACTGAGACTTCTAAAATAATAAGTCAAAATACATTTTTCCTTGGTGCACATATTGACTCCTGCCTCTCTCCTATGAGTTAAGAACACTTTTTTGATAACATCTTAATAACTTTTCTCAACCTCCACTCTTGCTCCATCTGAGATTTATTTCTGCCTTTCTGGCTGTATTTTCAATTGTTCATTCAATTTCTGCTATAGTTTTTCTAAATGGGAAGTGACAGAATTTTGGGCCCTCTGGAAAGCCAGCCAATTTGAGTTCTGTATACTGGAACTGTGTGTACAGTCAGCCAAGCATGATGTCAGTATCTCTAATCAATACTGAAAACTTGCAATACTCGAATCTCAAAGAATTATATAAATTGGTTTTGCCCTTCATCTTGAGTTTCTTTTTCTATTTCCTCAAAATAAACCTCTCTATAACTCTTCCTCTGCTTATGCTTGGTTTCATGATAGAATAGCAATCTTCATTTCCATCTCTGATTTCTTGGAGATTTTCTTAATGTCCCCGGAAGAAGCCATGGGAAGAAGCTTGAGCAAAGGCAATTTTTTTCCGAGTTAGGATACCATTGTTAGGTTTTGATCTAGTGCAGAAGAGAGTTAACCTCCCCAACTTAGCTTCAAGATCAAAGTAGGGCTCAGTATGAATGATATCTATAAGAACAAAAAAGAATTTTTGCCTGTAGATTTTTTATGAGAACTTAGCTGGGTAAAAGATACTAGAACCTCATCAATGTTCCAACTGAAGCAAACAATAACTATTACTTTATAGCAAATTGGTGGTTGTTGTATGTCACAGCATACTATTTTTGTATATCTAATTGATATTCAAAGCAGAAAGGGAGAGACCCAATGGAAGTCACAGTGGTAATTTGTCATCTCTGAACCTATATATGCTTTCCAAGCATATTGGCATAAGAACAGTTACAGTATAATATAGACTGTCCTGCTGTGAAAACTACATCAGGGAGAAGACAAGTTATTGATGATGATGCCTTTGAAAGCTTTATGACTTCAAACATCAATGAATAAGTAAAATAAATAAATAAATCTGCCTACTTTATTACCTGGTTTCATCAGGCAATTTAAGAAAACCAATTTCATCAATTAGGAACTTTAAAATATATTCTCTTGGTATGCATATTAATGATATCAGTTTGTGTTTGTTTACTAGGCTGTTTTAAAAGACAAATTTTTAATTTTTAATTTTTTGCCTCTCTGCACTTGTTTTATAGTCTTAAATATATGTGTTCAGTAAATGTTTCTTTGATTATATCTCTATTTTTCTATGTACCTGAATAATTTTCCAACCTCCAAATGTTTCCTAATAACTGCGTATTGGTAAGCAAAACAGAAGATGGACATATGGCAAAGAATACACAGGTAATTTCAGAAACAGGAGCATCATAGTAATCAAGATATAGAATCAAATTGCTAAATCAGAATAAAAATTAAAAAACACATAGCAGTACCAATATGATCTCCAAGTATTGCCCAATACTTTACTGCATTAACTCCTATATGCATTTCTTCAATGACAAAGCACATACACAGGGCAGGTAGGAAGCATAGTTGTCTTAGCCCCCAAACCCAATCTCCTGTGCTCTGCTCTGCACCAACAGGGTGGGAATATGTAAATTTCATCTCCTGTGATGTGCTCCTAGATAATTTGCTTGCTTTCTTGCTTGATACGGTTTATTAATTGGAAAAATTGTGTGAGGGAAAATAAGGTTTTCTTCCTCTAGCTCCAACAGTGTAGTACTTAGTGGAAGTTGATGAAGGTTGCAGTGTTTGCAATAGAGATACAGAGATTATAGATTTCAGTTGGCCGGGAAGAGATAGCATGTTTTCAGCTCTTCCAGCCATGATAAAAGTAGCATTTCTCAGCAGGTCCAGAACTGGTCAAGATGGTATCTCCAACAGGGCAGCTGCAGGTGCAGGCTAACAAACTCCAGTCCACAATTTTCCGATTGGGAATTTACTTACTACCACTGTTTCATTTTCTTCTCCTGCATCCACCTTCCTTTTTTCATGTTTCCATTTTTCAAACATTGTTGTAATCAGTTTGCTTTCAATTCCCTCTATCTGAATTGCTGTATTGATGTCTGGACACTTCTGATATGTGTATATTTTAATTCATGGATGTGTAAGAAAAGGAGAAGGTGACGCAGCTGAGATGGAGTGCTGTATCCACTTACCATTATGGAAAGAGCTTTGCAGCTGATATATATTATCTGGAAAAGACAATTTCTAATTGCATTTATGCAAGGTTAAATTTGCAGTGCAGATGGAAGTATTGATTTAGTGATGCCATTTACGAGACTATTGACCTTCTCTTATTGATCCAACATTAGTAAAGTATAATTAATTTGGCTACTCTTTAATAGAATGGACACTTTCCCTGTATATTTGAAGGCCAATATGTTCTCACTTGTATCTGGGAATTTGTGCACTGGCTTTAATCTCTTCCTTCTTCTCCACCTTTGCCCCATGGATTAATAATTACTTCATCTGCAAAGTCTTTTGTAAACAGGTATCTCCTCTTCTGTGTCGTCTGCCCATGCAGTGAGTTTTGCTAGTATACTCTACTTCCCTAGAAAATTTAGTATTGTTGCTCAATGCACTGTTTTCTCAGTTAAGTTCCATGATGACAAAGAAATTCCTATTTCCTGTAGTCCTTTTATCATATTTAACATTGCTTTTTAAGAATATGGTTCACATAATTGTTCCAAAGGTAAATGTTGACTGATGAGCTTACTCCAAAGATCCTTGAAGCCACACTGCCTGCTACTTTCAGCAGTATAGTAAACACTGAAATCATAAAAGATAGGTTTTTCAGATTGAAGAACTGATGGCTGTTTGTAAGATTAAGGTACACAGAAAATAAATAACATGTAATAGGAGAGCATTTGTCCCAAATCATGGTCTTTCACTGACCACAGGGACTTCCATCATGAACAATCCCTTCTAGTTTTTTCCTTTCACAGAGAGACATGGATGTATGATGCTAGTTCCCATATAGAAAAGCTTGTCTTCAGGCTTTTATTTATTCCTTTAAATGTACAATGTTCCCCAGAGAAGTCTGTACAAATATGTGTAAGGTATTTTTCACCATTGGCATTTGGATGACAATCTTCAAAGTGGTAAGCTTTACTTTCACATACAAAAGGACTAATTACATGTTTTCCTTTACCATTATTTGTTTTTCCCAAGTGCATTCATGTCATTCCAATTAGGTTTTGATCTGATCACGACTTACAGAATCTTATACCCCCAGAAGCATATTACTCCTCTGAAATATGAAACCATGATTGGGAAGCTTTCTAATCAAAAAGCAAGAGTACAGAATCTCTCTCATAATTTTTATAACTAGTAACAAGCACATTTGTTAGAAGTTATTCTTAAAAGTCAACTCCCGTCCTAGTCACTTGGGAGGCTGAGGCAGGAGGATCTCAAGTTTGAGGCCAGAGGCAGCCTGTATAACTTAGTGAGACCCAGTCTCCAAGTAAAATAATTTTAAAAATGGGCTGAAAGTGTGGCCCAGTGGTAGAGCACTTGCAAAGTATGCAAGAAGTCCTATTTTGAACTCCTAAGTACCACAACAAACCCCAAAAAGTCAATTTCCACTAAGTGTAGTAAAATCATATTTATAAACCAATTTTATTTGGAAATTGACTCATGCTTTTTATGTAATTACAGTTAGATGAAATTGAGGCTTTAGAGATTTGAAATTCCAATCAAACAATCTGATTTGAAATAAATATAAATTCTGCAATAAGTGAATAAATTACACTTTGCAAAATGGTAAATGGCAGTTATTGGATTCAGCTATGCAATATCAACCAATAAATTTTGAACACATTGAGAAGTAGGAAAATTACACTTGATTACCTATCAGTAAATTCTATGGGAAGTTTTTTTTAAAAGTTATGGAAATTGCAGGGCATGTTAAGTTATTGTGAATGGCAGTGTATTTCTTATTTGAGTACTTGGTTACTCTGACTTCTTGTTCTTGTCAAACTAAATTCCAGCTCAAAATTGTAATGTACTAAATTTCACCTTCACAAAAATTTATATGACAGATTTGTCACTTCCAATGACAGTTGTCTTATATAGAAATGAGGCTTTCTACCAGCCTCTGACATGTGACCTGTAAAAAATTTACATAAAATTTAGACCTTTGCTGCTGTGGAAGTTTTTAGAAAGAGGCCTTCTTTTTTTCCTTTGGAGAAATTTATTGAAAAACTACATTTCCTCTGACATAAGAAAAAAATAAATAATGGGAAATTCTTTGTTAGATTGTTCTTCCTTGATGCAAATATTGTTGCTTATTTATTAAGAAAATCATAGACATATCAAAATAATAATAATACAAGGAAGAACATGACAATCAAGGCAAGTGATAAACTTTTTTTTAAGATTTAAATTAGTTTTGTAAGACTTTTATCATGGTGCTTTATAAAAACTAAACATTTTGATTTATGATTTAAGTAATAATAAATATATAATGCAAATCAATAATACATCTTTAGCTCTACTAGACTAATTTTTGGGTTTGTTTATTTGTTTGTTTTTTGACAGGTTCTTGCTATGTAGCCTAGGCTGCCTAGAACACACAATCTTCCTGCCTCGGCCTCCCAAGTGTTAGGATTACAGATACTGCACTACCATGCCTGGCTGGTACACTAGTTTCTAAGAATAAACTTTATGGATTAAAAATGCTTTTGTATACATTTGTTGTTGTTAGGTGCCGTCGAGTCGGTATCCAACTCATAGCGACCCTCATAGGGTATTCAATGGCTGACTGTTTTGGGATTGCGTTGGGAGTGGATTGCCAGGTCCTTCTCCCATTTTTGCAGTGCTGGGAATTGAACTCGGGACCTCAGAGACTGCAGCGCAGCTGCTCTACCAACTGAGCTAAATCCCAGCCTCTTTGTATACATTATCCTACTTTTATTTTTTGTGTTTTGTTGAGGTATAACTGATAGAATAAAAAGTTGCACATATTAAATGCATATGTTTTGATGAATTTGGACATCTGTATATACTTGTGATACCATCACTACAATCATGATAGTAAACACATTTACCACCTCCCAAAATTTCTTCACATTCAATGTGTGGGAGTTTTTATGTATTTGTTTTGTATGGTGGCAAGAACATGACATGAAGTTTATTTTCTTAATATATTTTAAAGTACACAACACTATTTTGTTAAGTGCAGCTTCTATTTTGAATAGCAGATCTCTAGAACTTATTCGTCTTGCATAACTATGCCCTTTGTCAGTTGTTCCTCATTTCCCCATTTCTCCTTCCTCCAAATCCCTGGCAACAACCATCCTATATTCTGCTTCTATGAATTGGACTTTGTTAGAGAGTAAGTGAAATTATGCAGTGTTTTCTACTCTGTGACTGTCTTAGTTCACTAGCATAATGTTGTGAAATTCATTCTCTCCATGGATAAGATTCTCATTTTCACTTTACAATAGAGAGCAATGTTGGACTGGCACACCAGATATCAAAAAATAAGCAACTAAATAAACAACCTAGCTTATAATGCTTGACAATTTCTGTGAAATAAATATACCCTTCATGGCCAATTTTAAGCAATCAAATGGTTTAAAATGGGTTTGTAAAATTTGCGAATATTCAGCAACTGTCTCTTACCAGACCATCAGTTTAAACACATTGTTAGATATTGGTATTGACACTCCCATTTTATCAAACAAAAACACAAACCAAAAAAAAAAAAAAAAGAACAGGAGCCAAGAGAGATTAAGTAACTTTCTAAAAATTACAGATGAAAGCTCAGATCCTTTTATTCCATACAGTACACATTTTTGTACCTCAATTCTGCCTCTTTATTCATAGCAATGCAAATTTTCATTAATTGCATTATTGTTGATCCCTTGCATACTCATAAAAATATCTGAGGTACATTAAGATTATAATAAAGGGTATTTGTAGGTAAAACTAAGTCATTTTCAATGAAGTAAGACAGTCAATAGCAAAAAGTATAGATATTTATGTTTGGACAATTTTATCTTTGAATAAAAATGGCATAGAAATTTATCATTAGGACTGTTTAGAAGATATTGTATGAGAAATAAGAGCTATTCTTTTAACCATGGTTTTATGAAATATAGAAACCAAATTGTTTTCATACAGATTTTCAAAGGCAGATCATCTTACATTTATTCATAACTCAGTGGAAACAAATGAATTAAGATTGAAATGGAGTAAACTAATAAATTACCAAAATGAAATGTAGGAAGATAACTCATCCTCTAGACTAGCCTCAAATATGACACATCTTCAAAACAATTTTTGTCCAAAATTAATTTATAATCCAACCTTTTGACAGGCCTCTTATGCCCACATAGTCTATATTGTTCATTAATAATAAGAATAAACTTGAATACAAGATATAGAAAGACTAGAGTCAGCCATTGAAAACCCTATGAGGGTCACTATGAGTCGGATACCGACTCGATGGCACCTAACAACAATAACAACAGAGTTACTTTATATTCAGAAAATTGAATAACAGTAATGGACATTTGGTCAAAAGATCAGACCACTTTAGCTCAGAAACGAGTAACAGACCTTCTTAAAAGGAAAATTATTTTATTTTCTCCATAAGCTTAGACATTTCCCTCTTCCTACCTGAACTCCTATTTCAAACTCATTATCCAATTTTTGGTTATTTGTTCATTTTTCAACAAATATAACAGTTATTTCCACACTATAGTCCAGGCACCATGTTGGGCTGTACAGTTCGCAGCCAATGATATTCTTCAAAGATGGAAGTACTTTCCACCTGAAGAACTTATAATTTTAAAAACTGAAATAGAGCAGTTACCTGTTTTGATAATTTAAAGAAGTGGTTCAAATCAAGGGGTATGAATACATTTAGATAGTAACCTCACTCATTGCTTTTTTAATCTCTTATTAAGGTACTTAAGTTATTGTCAGCCATCCCAAAGAAGATTGGTATTCTCCTGGCCCAGCAAGTCAACAGGCACTCTTGTCTGCTAGATGCTTAGACTTCCACCACTTTCACAAACCAGAAGGGAAAGATGTCACCTCTTAAGGCTGTGGTGCTTACTCAGTCTGTCTGCTTTTTCTCTCTGGAGCAGCAGTAGCAAAATAATCCATTCTTTCATTGGCTTCCCTGCCTGAAGAAGGTCAAGCAAATACCTGTTGCCCAGGAGCCAGAATGCTTTGTACATAAGACAACATTAACTATGATTGCCTTTTCTTGGCAAGTCTATTCCCTTATGTGATTAAGTTGGATCATCCAGTGTGCTATTCAACTCCTTGCTCATTTGGGGTTCCACTGGTGCTAGTTTTGATTAATAATGCATCCAGGTTTAATGATGATAACCTGCTGTGATCAGGATTACTTTGTAAGTGCATGGAAGTTGAAGATGATAGAAAATTTGTCAACTAATTTCACATCACCTAAAAAATTAAATAAGCTTTTGCTCTTAAAATAACAAAGATCAAATATGTGTAGAATCATTAGAATAATACCAAAGAAAACCAAATTAATTCAGTCTATAGGAGGCTCATGTAAATAATCACAATTAGGTACAGTGCTTTATAAAATAAATGCTACATATAAAATAACTTTTTAATGGTGGGTATAATGACCTACAAACCAATTATGACATGCCAAGGAAACATCCCTAAGCACACACTGACATTATGGAGAGTAATCAGTCAAAGGGGAGAAATTGGAGAATATTTGCTATGGTTTAGATGGTAAATGTCTCTCAAAGTTGCATGTGTTGAAGGCTTGGTTTCCAGCTGATAATGCTATTGAGAGGTGTTAGAAACCTCAGGAGATGAGCCTTACTTGAAGGAGGTAAGTCATTAAAGATATGTGCTTTAAAAGGATATTAGGAACCAGTCCCCTCCTCCCTCTCTCATTTCTATCTCTATATTTATCTCTGTTTCTTTCTCTGTGTCTATCTATCTCTATCTCAATCTCTTTCCCATCTGGCACAAGGTGAGGAGAGTTCTTCAGCCATGTGCTTGCTCCCTGTCATGATGCTGTGACTCAACACAGACCCAAAGCAATGGGGCCATATGACAATGGACTCAAACTTCTGACACCATGAGTCAAAGTAAACCTTTCATCCTTTTAAGTTATTTACCTCAGGGATTTTGTCACAGCAATGTAAAACTGAATAATATGAAAATTCTATTTTGTGGCATCTTCAGCTAGAGGTAATTTATATTTATTAAACACTTATGGCAAGGGTTTTTTTTTTCTAGAAGGAAGTAGAATGGATGTGGGAATAAAATATTTGTATTTTATTAATTCTGGCACAAACTAGTTCTATAACTTTGAGGAAAATAATTCAATATTTCCAGAATGCAGCTTTTTTTAAGTGAGGATACATATAACCCGTATGTGATGGTTAATCTTTATTGCCAAATTTATTGGATTTGAGAAACACTTAGGAGATTGGTAAAGCACACTTCTGGATGTGTCTGTGAGGGAATTTCTAGAGATCATTAACTAAAGGGAGAAGACCCACCCTGAATGTGGGCTGCACGATCCTATAGATTGGAGATCCAGATGGAATAAAAGGGAAAGAAGCTACCCAATGCAGGCATATTCTATCCCTGCTTCTTGGCCACAATGTATTGAGCTACTCTGATCTAACATGCCCTTCCCTCCCTGATAGACTGAAACCTCTGAAACTGTGAGAAAAAACAAATCCTTTCTCCCTTAAGTTGTGTATGTCTACTATTTTGTCTTAATGAGACAAAAGTAACTCAAACCCCTACTTTATAGATTATTATGAGGGATATATGAGTTGATTCCTATAAATTAGAGCAGCATGTGACATATTCAAAGGGCACATGATTATTAGCTCTCATTATTATCATTGGAATGATACTTCTAGGGAGACTTTTGTAGCTTCCCATGATTGACTTAATGTCCCACTATTGGTACCTTCAAATTCATAAAAACTATTTGAACAAACACTCCATCTTTTTAGTTTTCACTGGCCTCCTCCCAGAGCTCTGTTCATTATCCTCAGGATCTAATCATTACTAGAATGATCCTGTTTTCTGGTACCATTCTTTCTTGCACATCAATAATCTTTTCCTTTCTAGTGTCCAAGGAAGGACTACTCAATGAAATTTTGTAGATTATAGAATGATACACTTATTATGTAAATACAATTGGCCCTCTCAAATTTTGTTTCCTTACATTTCCCTGAAGTTGTTAGAAATCTATTCTGCTTGACACATTTCATTGCAAGATTTGGTTTGTCACCCAATACAAAAGAATGATCAAGGCAAAAGAGAATTTTAACCTAAGTTATTAGAAAAGCAAATCATTTTTCATACTCTACAGAGATAAATTTCAGTTATCCAATATTTATGTCCTTCAGATATAAATGTGGTTCTAAATATGGTTCTAATTACACTGAGTACTGATGGTAGTAGGTGACCATGTCTCTTTCAATGTCTTTATCTGTAAAGCAAAGATAAGACTTTTAAAGTATATGTATGTGAGAGGAGGTAGAAAGGACAACCAAGCAAAATAAGACTGTTAAAGTATATGTATGTGAGAAGGGGTATAAAGGACAACCAAGCTTTCAAAAGATACTAGAATTCAATCCTCAAAATTTAGGGTAAGCCAGATGCGGTGGCACACGCCTGTAATCCCAGTGGCTTGGGAGGCGGAGGCAGGAGGATCGTAAGTTCGAGACCAGAGGCAGTCTGCATAACTTAGCGAGACCCTGTCTCAAAAAGTTTAAAAAAAAGGGCTGGGGGTGCAGCTCAGTGGTCTAGCACTTGCAAAGCATGCAGGTGTGAGGCCCTGGGCTCAACCCCCAGTACTGAAAAAAAAAAAAAACTTGGGGTATTATTTTAAGGCATAAATATTTAATGTGGGGTATCTGTTATCAAGAAGTCTGGAGTGATATTGTCACTTTATATGACCGTTGTTAAGACTTGTTCTCTGCATAAATGCAACAGGAATATAAAATATCATAAGTTCATGTATTTCAATTAATATAAGCTTTTGTGTCATGTCACAACTTATCTAGTCTTCAATCATTAGTGTATAACATATCAAATCTGTTCTTAAGGTGGTCTCTGAATACAGGTGGCATATACTCACCATCATACTTTGGCTCTCATACACTTGTTCTAGTTTTCTTCATTTTCTGTTTGAATTTGAACATGAGCAGTTGATGATCTGATCCACAATCAGCATCTGGTCTTGTTCTGACCTTTGATATTGAGTTTTTACATTGTCTCTTTCCACAAATGTAGTCAATTTTGTTCATATATATTCCACTTGGTGAATTCTATGTATAGTTGCCATGCACATTGGTGACAAAATGTATTTGCAATGGAAAGGTGATTGGTCTGACAAAATTCTATCATGCAATCTCTAGTATTATTCCTGTCACCAAAGATGTATTATCTGACCACTGAGCCTTCTTTGTTTGCAACTTTGAATTCCAGTCACCAATAATTATCATTACATTCTGGTTGCATGTTTGATCTATTTCAAATTAAAGGAGCTGGTAAAAATCTTCCCTATCTTCATTTGTGGCCTTAGTGATGGGTGTGTAAATTTGAATAATAGTTATATTAACTGCCCTTCCTTGTAGGTATATGGATACTGTTCTATCACTGACAGCATTGTACTTCAAGACAGATCTTGAGATGTCTTTTTTGATGAAGAATGCAACCCCATTTCTCTTTAGTTTGTTATTCCAAGCATAGTAGATCCTATGATTTTCTGATTCAAAATGGCCCACGCCAGTCCATTTTTGCTCACTGATGCTTAGTATGTCAATGTTTATTCCCTCCATTTCCCTTTGGATGATTTCTAGTTTTCTATATACATAATATGTACATTCCACATTCCAATTATTAATTGATGTTTACAGTTCCTCCTCATTTTGAATGGTGGCAATCAGCAAATGGAGGTCCTTGGGGCTTTACTCCATTCCTGTCATTAAGTTAGACTCTACTTTGAGGAGGCAACTTTTCCCCAGTAGTCTCTTGAGTGCCTTCCAACCTGGGGGGTTTATTTTCCAGCACTATATCTGCTATTCATATAGGGTTTTCTTTTCTTTCTTTCTTTCTTTTTTTTTTCTTTAGCATTACTGGGGGTTGAACCCAGGGCCTTGTGCCTGCATGTTTTGCAAGTGCTGGACCACTGAGCTGCACCCACCACCCATTTTTTTGACTTTTTGAGACAGGGTCTCGCTAAATTACACAGACTGCCTCTGGTCTCAAACTTGCAATCTTCCCGCCTCCACCTCCTGAGCTGCCAGGATTACAGGCATGCGCCACTGTGCCCAGCTCTCATATAGGGTTTTCAATGGCTGGTTATCTTAGGAGTGGGCTGCCAGGTCCTACTCCCAAGTCTGTCTTAATCCAGAAGCTCAGCTGAATCCTGTCCACCATGTGTGGTTGTGCTGGTATCTGTAATACCAGTAGCATAGCTTTCGGCATCACAGGAACACACCAGCCCCCACAATACAGCAAACTGACAGACGTGTGGGGTGGACAGATGGCTTTTTCTAAAACTTTCCTCATTTTTCAATTCATGAAGAAAGAGGCAAGATGTGTAAGTTTTACATATCTAAATTATTTATGTTACTTTTTCAGGCATTCAGCCCCTCTCTTCTTTGAATGAGTTGGATATACTTTGTAATGAGTAGGAAAGATTATCTCATAAGCAAAATTCAAATATGAAATGTGTGTGATGACAGAGATGTGACCAAAGTAGTGAAGAGTGTGAAGGATAGAGAAATCAGCATTCTCCCGCTCAGCGGCAGAGAATGTTACCACAGTTAGAGTCTTGGAGAATGAGTAGCAGGCTGCCAATAGGAAAATGCACAAAGCATAATTTATATGAAAACCTAGCAAATGATAAGTGCATACCATGTATAGAATTCAATTTTACAGCCTTTATTAATTCAATGTGTAGTTGCTACAGTTAGGAAAAGTATCTCCCAAATGCCCATGTGTTACAGGCTTGGTCCTTGGGGTGATACTGTTGAGAAACAATGGAAGCTTTAAGAGAAGGGGACTAGTATGAGGTCCTTAAGCTATTGGGGGCATGAATTCAAAGAGAATTGTGGGACTTTTGTCTCTTTTTCCTCTCTGTGCTTCCTGGCTTATGTTGTAGACTGTCTGGTCTTCCATGGGCTCTTGCCATGAGGTCCACCCACATAAGAGGCCCAAAATAATAAGATAACACTATCTTAAACTGGAACCTACAGGACCAGGAGCCAAAATGAATCTTTTCTCTTAATAAATTATCTGCTTCAGGTATTTTCTATAGTGATTTAAATCTGACTACACTAATGTAGAGAACTGTGATGGAACATAACCCTCTCTTCTGAGGCTGTTCCTCTAGACTTCAAAGCTATTTTTGATCAGATTTGTTCTAGGTTCCTTTTAGAAAATGTGCTCTCTGGTCTTCAATTAGAAATTATGATCACTATGTGGATCAATCCATTGATTCAGTTTGTATTTGTTTACTCTCTACATCACAATTCACTTTAAAAAGAAAATAAGTCTAACTATGATCTCTATTAAACTTCCATCTCCATAAAATGTCCCGTAAATTTATTGGTAGATATTGTCAGAATAATGTCTTTAGTTTAGAAATGTATGACAACGCTTGTTTGGATAATAAGCATCTAGAGGGTAGAATTTCCTTCTTATGCTATGTGGTAGATGCCATAGGTGCCACACTGAATTACACTTTATTAGCCAGTACACCTAGCCGCCAGCCTGGATAAGAATTGGCTCATGGCTGCCATATTCATCTTTAATCAATACCAAAAAAAAGATAAAAATCCCTCTATATTCATGTAGGGCCAACTGCAGTCCATGACTGACAAGCACAGGAATGCAAGGACTACCTCCTTCCCTGAGATCAGATCAAGGCTAGACGCAACCAAGACTACTTCCTGGCTTAACTTTCTTCCTCTGCTCTATCTTTTACCTCATTCCCCTTCCTCCAAGGGAAGCTGAAAAATAATCCATGTCTCAGGCTCTGCTCCTTGGCACATGAGAGGTTTTTAAGAAATAGTTATCAAACTGAAATGCCAAGCATAGAATTTATCAAGATTACTGGTCTTTAAAAAAAAATCAACTTTGAACACACACACACACACACACACACACACACACACACACACACATTATATCTATCTATCTATCTATCTATCTATCTATCTATCTATCTATCTATACATGTGTATATATACATACATATATGGTCATTCTCAATTCTTTTTCTATGATTAATAATTTGATTTAGATTAATATTAACTGTGTTTAATGATAATGCCATAGTTAATTGAAATAACTTTTCATACACAGTGGTGGAAGTAATTTATATATGCTTTTTAGGCGTTAGCTAGTAGGCATGAAATTCAATGCATGCTTAAGTATATTCTTTCTACCTTTT
>VMDO01033360.1:0-18029 GCA_007922755.1 Pedetes capensis
TATAATATTTCTCAAATATGCAAGGCACTCAACAATGAAACAAAAGAAAAATTTCAAGTTGGTTTATAATATATAATTATAATTAAATACTTTGTGATAGTAATAGAACAGCAAATTTATCATATCACTGTAAAGTTTTGCACAGTGAGGAAGAATAAAAATACACTATGCATCTGATTGCAGTTCTAAAGAAATTGAAGAGAAGATTCCTCAACAAAACAAAAATGAAAACCAGAAGAAAGTTCATTTTGACAACACCATCCAAATTTATTGTCATTTCCTTTTATTTAAATACATAATTATTTGCTTGTTTTTGCTTTCCTTGTAATATAATTTATAGAAAATACATTCAAAACCCCTTTTTAACAATATATACTTTTTTAGCTACCTTTTTATATAAAAAATTATTTCAAATTCAATAGACTAACAGCTACTCTTTGCATCTTTTCGCATCTATGTTTTTGAATTTTGTTTAAACTGTAAGTTTTCACCTAGAGGGATATTTCATTTTCAAATTTTTTCACTTTTTACTGGAAATTTTTAATGTACATTGTAATGTGATTCATTCTGACATGCTTTTCATTGTGACATTTCCATATATGCATTTTGTTGTACACTACATAGGTAAGTTCCCCCTTACCCACTTGTGCACTTCCTCCTCCCATCCCATCCCCCCACAAAGACTTCTCTTCCATTTGCTTGTCTTTTTATGGTAATAGTTTTCCATATATCCTTGGGTTCCAATTATGTTTAAGATCAAAGCTTTTTCTGTAGTGAACTTTCTTTTTAAATACTGTTTTTTTATATATATATTCCAGGTATCACTACAAAGTTCTTCCTACCCTACCTATTTGAAACATCTACTTCCCTGATCCTGTATTCATGCTGCATGACCAAAACAAAAATAATTTAATGAGACCATGAATACAAAAATCAAAGATATATTTGCATATACTTATTTATTCATCTTCATTCTAAAACAAACAGTTCTCAAGTCTAAGTATTTTAAGGATCAAATTAACTTATGAAGAGCTGTTTGAATATTTTATATCCCCTTTATTTATAAATGTTGATGGGGTACAAAATAATAAGGTTTTTGCTACTTCCATTATGTATTTATTATATTACTTTTGATTACACTTTCATCAAATTACATATTTTATGAAACATTTTGATAAATATTTATTTTAAAAAAATTGTATGCAGTATGGGTTGTATTCCCTTTTTTCAGCTAATTTGAGATTATCCTCTCCCTCTTTATTCCTGAACAATATGTCCCCTCCCTTTGCCCCCTTCCTCAACCTCCATGAACCCATTAGACTCATCCCCACTTCTTTATACTCTGCTTTCATTTTTCATTCTTAGATAAGCCTGATTGAATCAATCTATCTATAATCTATCTATCTATCTATCTATCTATCTATCTATCTATCTATCTACTTTTTCTTCCTTTAAGTTAGATTCTGCTCCCATATATAAGTGAGAATATATGCTATTTCTCTTTTTGAGCCTAGGTTCATTCACTTGTTCTCCAGTTCAATACATTTTACTGCAAATGACATTATTTCAAACATTTTCTATTGCTGATTAATATTCCATTGTATATATACCACATTTTTTATCCATTCCTCTGTTGATGGATATCTTGCTTGATTACATATCCTTGCAATTGAAAAGAGTGGTGCATTAAATATGGAGATGTAGATCCCTCTGTGATAGGATGATTATCTCCTTTTGGGTATATTCCCAGAAGCGGTATAACTGGGTCATATGGGCAACTAAATTCTTAGTTTTCTAAGGTATCTCCATATTGATTTCCAGAGTGGCTGGTCAAATTTACAGTCCCACAAGCAGTGTAAAAGAATTCCTTTTTCTCTGCATCCTCACCAGCATTTTTTTTTTTTACCTTGACCATTCAAACTGGAGTAAGATAGAATCTCAGTGCTGTTTTGATTTGCATTTCTCTGGTGGTTAGGGGCCTGCAGGCCTTAGCCCTGTGGCATCCAATCCTGTCAGATCTCAGAAGCTAAGCAGGGTTGGATCTGGTTAGTACTTGGATGGGAGACCACCTGGGAACAACAGATGCTGTAGACTTGGGAGCTGGATCCTCAATCCACCACTGACAGCCCTATGAACAGCAGAGAAGCACTGACAATAGTGTTTCCCCTGTTGAATACAGGGTCTGTATGAGTTGGATACTGACTCCAAGGTACCTAACAATAACAAGTGGTTAGACAACAGCAAGTAGTTAGGGACATTGAGCATTTTTTCATTTGTTTATTGGACCTCCAAACTTTGTGTGTGTGTGTGTATGTGTGTGTCTGTATGTCTGTGTGTGGTTCTGGTGGTTAAACCCAGGGCCTCATGCTTGCATGCTTTGCAAATGCTGGACCACTGAGCTGCACCCTCAAGCCATTTTTATTTTTTTTTAATTTTTTCACTTTTTTTTTTTTTGTAACAGAGTCTTGCTAACTTACACAGACTGCCTCTGGTCTCCAACTTGTGGTCTTCCTGCCTCCGCTTCCCAAGTTGCTGGGGTTACAGGTATGAGCTACCATGTCCGGCTGAGCCTTCAAACTTCTTCATTTGAGAACTGTCTGTTACTTTCCTTTGTCCACTTATATATTGCATTATTTGTTATCTTGGAATTTACTTTCTTTCCTTCTTTGTATACTATAGAAATTAGTCCTCTGTAATATGTGGACAATACAAAGATTTTCTCCCATTCAGTGGACTTTTCCTTAACTCTGATGATTGTTTCTTTTGCCTCATAGAAGCTTTTTAATTTCACATAATCCCATTTGCCAATTCTTAGTGTTTTTCCCTGGGTGATTGGAGTCTTGTTAAGGAAATATTTTCCTTTGCCTATGTGTTGGAATGTGTCTCCTCTCTTTTCTTCTAGTGGTTTTAAGGTTTCTGCTTTTATGGTGAAATATCCTATCCATTTCAAAATGACTGTCATACTTATTGAGAGATAGAGTCCTCTTCATTTTTCTGCAAATGAATATCCAATTTTCCCATTTGTTGGGAAAATTGTTACCATTTGTTGAAGAGGCTCTCTTTTCTCCATTGTACATATTTACCTCCTTTGTCAAAAATCAAGTGTCTGTTGTTGCTTGGGTGTATCTCTGGGTTTTCAGTGCTGTTTCATTGATCTTCAACACTATTTTTATGCCAGAACCAAACTGTTTTTCCTACTATAGCTCTGAAATGTAATCTGAAGTCAGGTATAATGATCCTGCCAGTGGTGTTTTTGTAGCTTAATATTGTTTGGGCTACCTGCAGTGTTTTGTGTTTCCATATGAATTTTAGAAATAGTTTTTTCTATTTCTGAAAAGTCTACCATTGGGATTTTAATGAGGATTGCATTAAATCTATAAATTGCCCTTTTTGCTAAGTTAATTCTCCCAATCCATGAGCAGAAGAAGTCCTTCCATCTTCTATTATCCTTTGCAATTTCCTTCTTTACTGTTTTTGAAGTTTTCTTTGTAAAGATCTTCAGGGTCTTTGGTTAGATTGATAATTATATATTTAATTTTTGGTGTGCTATTGTAAATGAGATTGTTACCTTAATTTCCTTTTCTTCCTGTCCACTACTAGTATAAAGGAAAGCTATGAATTTTGGAGTGTTATTATCTATCCTGCTATTTTGCTGTAGGTATTAATTAGTTCTAAGTGTTTTCTAGAGAAATTTGGGGGTCCTTTAGGTAAAGGATCATGTTGTCCATGAATAAGGATAATTAGACCTCTTCTTTGCCTATATGTATTCCTCGGATTTCTTTCTATTGCTGATTACTCTGGCTAGGACTTTGATCACAATATTGAATGAGAAAAGAGAGAGCAGAAATCCTTGTCTTGTTCCTGATCATAGAGGGAATGGTTTTAATTTTTCCCCATTTAGTATTGGGCTGGCATTTAGCTCAGTGGGTAGAGCGCTGCGCTGCAGTGTTTGAGGTCCCGAGTTCAATTCCCAGTGCCGCAAAAATGGGAGAAGGGCCTGGCAATCCACTCCCAAGGCAATCCCAAAGCACTCAGCCATTGAAAACCCTATGAGGGTGAGTCGGATACCGACTGGATGGCACCTAACAACAACAACAACAACAACATTTAGTATTTGCTATAAGGTTGTCATGGATGTCTTTTATGATTTTGAGGTATTTTCTTGTTACGTTCATCTTCCCCAGGGCTTTTATCATGAAAAGGTTTTGCACCTTGTCAAAGTCCTTCTCCGTATCAATTGAGATTACTATATGACTTCTGTCTGCATGCCTCTTGATATGTTGAATTACATTAATTAATTTTTGTGTATTGAACCAGCATTGCAGCTGTGGAATGAAGCCCATTTGATCACGATGCATGATCTTTTATATGTGTGGCTGAATTCAGTTTGCCAGAATTTTACTGAGGATTTTTACATCAATGTTCATCAAGGAAAATTGGTAAACATTTTTCTTTCTTTAAACTTTACTTGCCCAATTTTGGTATCAGAGTGATAATATGTTTGTAGAATGAATTTGGAAATGTCTGTTTATTTTCTATTTTATGAAATATTTTGAATATTCTAAGTATTCATTCTTCTTTGAAGGATTGATAGAATTCTGTTGTGAACACATCAGGCCCTGGGCTTGTCTTTTCTGGGGAATTTTGTTTTTATTATTCTATCAATTTTGGTGAATGTAATGAGTCTGTTTAAATTGTCTATGTCCTCCAGGCTTAATTTTGCTGATTTGTGAGTGTTAAGCAACTTATCCATTTCTTCTGTATTTCCGTGGTTTGGGCAGTACAACTTCTCTAAGTATTCTCTGATGGTATTCTGCATTTTGTTGGTACCATTGGTTATGACCCCATTCTCATCTCTATTTTTTTTAACTCAGGGCTTTTACTGCTTTCTTTTGTGAAACTGGCTAAGAGGGTGACTCTTTTATTAACTATTTTTAAGAAACAGCTCTTAGTCTCATTAATTGTTAAAGTTGTCTTTTTAGTTTCTAATTGGCCAATCTCTGCCTTGATCTTAATAATTTCTGTCTGATAACTCTTTCTGAGGTTGGATTGATTTTGGCCTTCTAATACCTTAAGATGTGTCATTAGGTTACTTAATTGGGACTTCACTATCTTATTGATGAAGGTGTTCATGGCTGTGATCTTCCCTCTTAGAACTGCCTATGCTGTACCATAAAATTTGTAGTATATGTTTTAATCCTCATTTGATTGCAGAAACTTTTAAATTTCCTCTCTGATTTCTTTGATGACCCATTGATCATTCAGCAGTGTATTATTTAGCCTCCAAGAATTTGTAATATTTCTGAATTTTTCTTACTTTTTTACTTCTAGTTTTATTTTATTTTGATCTGATAAGGTACAGGGGATAATTTCCATTTTTTATTTGCTGAGGCAATTTTGTGGGCTAAAGTGTGGTCTATCATAGAAAAATTCCCTGTGGTGTTGAGAAGGATGTGTGTTCCACCTCTGATGGATGGAATACTCTGTAAATATTTGTAAGGCCCAGTTCATCTGTGGTGCTATTTAAGTCTAGTGTTTTCTATTGATTTTTTACTTTGATGATCTGACTCTTGGTAAAAGTGGGGTATTGCAATCTCCCATTATTATTGTGTCTGGCCCTATAGGTTAATTTATCTCCAATAAAATTTGTTTTCTGAAAGTAGATGCACCTGTATTTGTTGACTAAATATTAACTGTCATTATAGATTCTTGGTTGATAGCTCTTTTCACTAATAGGTAGTGTCTTTCTTTGTCTTACAGTATATATATATATAAGCAAGGTCCTAAATTCTTTATCTGGCATCTCTAAGAATCCAGTTACTTTGAAATTATCTGTGAAGGGCTTTCTTCTATTGGATCTAGCAATTAAACTTGACCTTTCATGGTATGTGTGGTTTTCTGTTGAAACATTCCCATTGCTTTGTCTGGGTCTAGGCTTTACCTCTTTCATATGTAAAGAGGTTCTCACCACCCACAAAGCTGGATGACGATGGTTCACTGGTACTTCTCATCTCACTGTAATGCCCAGACTCAAGGTCTGGTGCCTAGCTCTTGTTGCACCCTCTGTGGTTAGCACTGCCCTTTCCATTTCTCTGTATCCTCTGCACTCCCAATCCCTCAGAACCCTACAGCCTAAACCACATCTCTTAGGTTCTCTAGTCGGGCAGCACTCCTCTGTGTTGCTGATGCTCTTGGGCCCTAAATACACTACCTAACCTAATCAGTGTCTCTTAGGCTCCATGGGCCCAGTGATGCCATTTCTATTTGTCACTGGTACTCCTAGGCCCTAGATGCTTCACTATCTGATTTGTCTCTTTTAAGCTCCCAAGGCCTACAGCACCCATCTTCTGCATCACTGGTGTTACTAAGCTTTAATTTCAACACTAGCCAGTTCCATGGGTGCCACTTCTCTGGGTTGCCAGCACGCCCTAGCTGTAAATGCACCACTGCCTGAAACATCTCTCTTAGGATTCTTGGACCTGTGGTGCCACTTCTCTGTGTAGTAGACACCTAAGGGGCCTAAATGCACCTCAGTCTGAATAGACTTTCTTAGACTCAGCTTTCCAGTGGCACCAGCAGCAACTTCTCATCCTCTGAACTTATCACAACCAAGTCTCTCTCCCTCTGACTGGCATTGGCAGTGGTGCCAAAAGCCAATGTGGCAACTGTCAGTGCAGCAAAAAGAAAAAAGAAGTGTAGTTCCAGGTTCCAACACCCTGCAGGGGAGGCATGCAGCCCAGCCTCTTCTGAGGATAGTCCTGTAGACCTCTGCTTTTTTGTCCCACATTAACTCTTATTAGCTGTTCACTCTCCTGGATGGCCCTGTATCCTCTGAAACTTTTTGCTGTTGTTTTCCCTGAGTTCAGAATTCTGGTGAACCATCTCACCATTTCCTCCTAATCTCTGTTGCTTTAGTCTCCACTATGTGACTAGTTTTCCTTGTGCTGTCCTTTTTTTTTTTTTTTTTTTTTTTTTTTTTTTTTTTTTTTTTTTTTTTTTTTTTTTTTTTTTTTTTTTTTTTTTTTTTTTTTTTTTTTTTTTTTTTTTTTTTTTTTTGGTTCAGTCCTGGCGGTTGAACCCTAGGGCCTTGCACTTGCATGCTTTGTAAATGCTTTCCCACTGAGCTGCACCCCCAGCCCTTTTTTCTTTTCTTTTTCTTTTTTTTTACTTTTTGAGACAAGGTCTCACTAAATTATGCAGACAGCCTCTGATCTTGAACTTGCCATCCTCCTGCCTCTCACCTCCCAAGTCGCTGAGATTACAAGTATGCACCACTGCACCTGGCTCATTTTTTCTTTTAAATAAATAAATCTGCTTTCCACTCCTTTTTACTTTGAGTACAAAACTTGGTGAATTTGCCTGTTTTCTTCTCCAGTTAAAGTGTGGTTGTTTGCTCTCTGCCATCTTAAGCAGGAAAGACACCACCATGAAAGAAATTGACTCACTGCGCAAAAAGGTGTATAACTGGAAGAAAACAGCAAAGAAATTGAGATCCTGAAGAAGAACAGAAAATTTGGAGATACAAAGCAAATCCAATCAACTCAACATTATAGTAGAATCTTCAGTATCCAGACTTGTTGTTGTTAGGTGCCGTCGAGTCGTGTCCGACTCATAGCAACCCTCATAGGGTTTTCAATGGCAGATTATTTTCCGGATTGCCTAGGGAGTGGGTTCCCACATCCTTCTCCCATTGCTGTGGAGTCATTTGCAACTCATAGCAACTCTCATAGGATTTTCAATGGTTGATTGTTTTGGGATTGCCTTGGGAGTGGATTGCCAGGTCCTTCTCCCATTTTTGCAGTGCTGGGAAATGAACTCGGAACCTCAGAGACTGCAGCACAGCACTCTACCAACTGAGCTAAATCCCAGCCCAGTATCCAGACTAATCAAAGCCAAAATAGGAAATCTGATACCGTACAAAAAGTTGAGGATCTTATCAACTCAGATTCCAAGCAAGCAAGAAAGATGAAGCTGTGTTGGTCAAGATTTTCAAGAGTTCTTCAATAAAAAAAAAAGAAGAGACATAACCTACAACTTTAGGGGGCTCAAGAAGGACTTGAAAACATGAGAGAAGATTAGGAAATATATTCAAAGAGATATTAAATTAGAATATCCCAAACCTAAGGCAAGAACTGGATACCTACATGACTAAAACATTCTAAACTCCAAATAGAGTAGAGCAGAACAGATTTTTCCATGGCATATTGTAATTGGAATTCTAAATCTAGAGAGCAAAGAAGCTATTCTAAAAGCTATAAGAAATGCCAACTCACTTACAAAGGCCAGCTCATCAGAATGATAGCTTATTTTTCAACAACAAACTTAAAGGTGATGAAAGCTTGTTCTGACATCATTCAAGTCTTGAAAAGACCACTAACCAAGATTACATTATCCAGTGAAGTTATCTTTAAAAAAATCATGAGCTCAAGATATTCCATGTATTGACTTATTTAAATGATTCACAGCCAGCAAGCTAGCATTGCAGAGGATCCTCAATGAAGCACCACATATGGGGGAAATTAGACAACTCCAACTTCAAGATCAAAGGAAAGAATAACAAACAAGAGGGGAACCTAAGAAAAAATTACACTGAAGATTAATAAAAATAGAAACAAACACCAAATTGATAAAGAATAATAAGCTCCTCTCAATAATTACTCTCAATGCAAATGTTCTTAACTCACCATTCAAGAGGCATAGACTGGCCAGTTGTATTAAAAGTCATAAACTCTTGATATGCAACATTCAAGATACCTCATCCATAAAGACCATAAAAGACTGAAAACTGAAGGCTGGAAAACAATACACCAAGCATGTGGGAACAAAAAAAGCAGGGATAACAATAACAATTTCTGACAACTTAGACCTCAATCCCAAACTAATCAGAAGAGTTGTTTGAATTTTATGATAAACTACTATAATGTATATTAAAGTGATTTGTTGAGTGATATATAATATTGTGTTGTTATTGTTAGGTGCTGTTGAGTGGGGTCTGATTCATTGTGACCCTATGTACAACAGAATAAAATACTGCTTGACACTGTGACATGCCTTGAACTATGTCTGTGTTTCTTTGCTATTCATAGGGTTTTTCATGGCAGATTGTTTTGGGAGTGGGCTGCTGGTTCCTTCTCCCAAGCATGCAGCACTGGTATTCTCAAGCGATCCCCATTCAAGGATAAACCAGGCCTATCCATGCTTAGTTTCCAAGATCTGATGAGATCAGATGCCAGGGTGGTATGTCTGTAGACATGCCATTTGTAGCAGATATTAAGACCCTTTGGGAGTATCTATCTTTAATGAGAGGAAGAAGTTGGTATGATCAACCCCAAAGTGCCATTTCTTGCTCATTTTCTGTGTCCTTTACAGTTTGGCTGGGTGATTTGTCCTATGGTCTCCCATGTGACTGAGGGAACAGCCATAAGCAGGAATATTGAAAACAGAAAGAGAGAACATGGCTGTTCGGCCTGGTTTGTAAAGCTCCCACTAGAACATCATATGTCATGGATACAATCATTTTGTTAGCCAAAAACAAGCCATAACTCTGTTTAACATCAATGACTCCAGGTAATATAATGATATCATTGCCAAAAAGGAGATTTGAAATATCTTATACATAGCAACAACTTTTAGCTTTATGTAATACCTTTTATTCTTATGTGTCTGTCAGCTTGTTGTGCTGTGGGCACTTGTGGGTTGCTGTGTTATTGAAAATCATGCAAACTAGTATTCCCCATACGAGCAAGGCCACCCATGTTGGACAAGTTTGAGCTGAACTGCCAGACTAAGACAGACTAGGGAGAAGGAACCAACAACCAGTCTTGAAACAATTAGCCACTGAATACCCTATGAATAGAAAAGAAGCACTATCAAATATAGTGCCAGAAAATGAACCTCCCACACTGGAAGATATTTAAAAAATGGCTGGGAAAGAGCTGTGTCCTCTAAATAGAGTTGGTCATAATGATGAGAGTGGAATAATGCCCCTGGGACAACCTTGTGAAAATGTGGTAGACTCAAAATTAGATGAAACATAGTGGCTGCAATATTGGACTCAAACATAAAAAGGTCATGCTCATGGTACAGTGTTCAGTAGTGTTTCATCCTGTTGTACATAAGGTTGCTATGAGTCAGATCTGACTCAATGGCATCTAACAATTACTTTGAGGAGGCAACTCTTCTCCAGTTGTTTCTTAAATGCTTTCCAACCTGGGCGCTTCATTTTACAGCAAGATATTTGACAGTATTTCTCTGCTATCCATAAGGTTTTCAATGGCTATTTCCACCGTGAGCTGCCAGTTCCTTCTCTCTAGTCTGTCTTAGTCTGGAAGTTCAGCTGAAACTTGTCCATCGTGGGTGGCCCTCCTGGTATCTGAAATACTGATGGCATGCCTTTCAGCATCACAGCATCATATAAGCTCTCAAAGCATGATCTGCTGACAGACTCATCAGGGTTTTATCTAATTATTCATAATTTGTTATGAAAATATATAAAATGAATGAAAATATACAAAAAATAAATTCTTCTTATCCTGACTACGATTTTTAATTAACCAAATTTCCACAACCATATTTCAGCTAACTATAGCATTTTGTCTAGGGCTTTCCCTTGTTTTTATATATAAGTTTTTGTAAAAATAAGATATACAGTATATAATCTATTGATAATATTGGATTCTTATGAAATTAGAATTGTGAGTAATGTCTCATTCATCTTTATATCTCTGTACAGGAGCATACTGACAACTAAAACATAGGTAAATATTGATATTGAGTAAAAATAAATTTGAAGAATTTTAGTTTATAAATGGATTATGTTATTCCTATTGTTGTTGTTAGATGCCCTTGAGTCCTGACTCATAGAGACCCCATGTACAACAGAATGAAATCCTTCCCAACACTGCACCTGTCCTGGCATTACTGTCAGTGTTTCTCTGCTATTCATAGGATTTTCAATGGCAGATTGTGTTGGAAGTGGATTTCCAGGTCATTCTCCCTTGCCTGCAGCACTTGGTATTCCCAGGTGGTCTCTCATCCAAGAACTAACCATGTCTGACTCTGCTTAACTTCTGAGATCAGGTGGGATCAGATGCCAAGGTACTATGGCTGAAGACAAATGGATTATAGATTCATCCTAATGCATATGAAAAGACATTTTTAGATTTACACATATAAACCAAAATATTTAAAGCTACTGAATTACAGAAGATACATTTGAAAAGATGGATATATTCCACATTCCCTATTAAATTCAATATGAAGAACATCATTACTAATAGTCATGTCATGTTATAAACATTTAAAGAAGCTCAAATTAAAGGTTTTTTAAATTTCAGGTGAATGAACTCCAAAGTAACTAATATAAAAACTTACCTATATTAGCAAAAACATGACTGTTTTGAGATATTTTTGGAGTAATCACTGAATACTCAATTTAAGAAAAGTGCAATTGATCTTACTTATCAAATGCAATGGTGAAATATTATTTGATCACCTTTGGAATTGAGCCAAGCATATCATAGATCAGCTGTTAAAAATTGGCTGCATGTCCTTTAAAAATACAACCAGGTGTACTAAGCATTCATAAAATACTTAGCCTTCTGCCCACAGACTTGAGCACACATTGGATTTACCATGAGTTATTTACTTATCTATTTGTTTGCTTGTTTGTTTAAATACAGTATCAGAATCTCTAGATATAGATTCCAGAAATATAGTTGTTTGAAAATTCCCTTATGACATAGATTCAGATTCATTGAGAGCTTTGGCATCAATAGATTACACTGAGAAAAGTATTTTTCCAATAGTCTGTGTTTTAAAAAATGACCATCTGTGCGGCATGCTCCTCATAGGTCTGGCCCAGATGTTTGGGTGGGAGGCATAGCCATGCACACAGATAACTAAACACAACTCACTGGGGACCTTCAGGTGAAGGGTGCTGACTCTGGTGGCCCTCAGGAACACCACAAGAGGGTAGAAAGGAAAAACCTCAGGACATTTTACCTTAGGGGATCCTGAAGCTCTTTATTGTCTCTCTGCTCTGAAAAGGCCTGAGAGGAACCCAAAGTGTACAGCTTACAAATGCTACAGCTCTTATGCTGCCTCAAGGGCAGCAGTGGCTCTTCTGCCTCCTGCACTGGCACCTGAGATTCTCCTCAGCTTCTGTCCCTAGGTGATGGGCCAAGAGACTATGTCACCTTGATTACAGATTGCCCTCCTTGAGAGCACCATCTAGTTGTTCATGGTCTGCTGCTGGAGACAGTTCTTGTCACCTTAATGGTCCAGTTCAGAGAGTGAGCTGCTGCAGTGCAGCTGCTTTTATAGATGGATAGAACCAATCAGCTTTGAGTCCTTTGTTTTCCAGTTGTCCAATCAGGTTTGGGGAATTTGTGAAGGGTTTTGTACAAACGCCCAATCAAGTTTACCTTCATTTTCTCTAGATTTCTAATTTACAAACCAGATCTTTAAAAGCCATTTTCCCAGTTTGGGTTTTTTGCCAATTTCCTCCCCATTTCTCCCTACAACCACCTCAGTTCTAGCTTCTGTCAAGGAAGTTGAATATGGAGAGGTGTCTGAGGAGGTGAGAAGAAAACAGTGGATTCAAGGATAATTACTGTTTGGCAGGGAGTAGGTCCTAGGGAATGGGCTGCAAGGGTGATGGCTGCAAGAGAGGGCCAAGGTGCTGATTGTGAAGTCAGCCTAGGAGGGCAGAGACAGAGGAGAACATGGAAGAGTGGTGTTTCTGGGTATGGGAAACAGGCTACAGCAATCAAGCAGGAAGCTCATGACTTATTCCAATGTGTCCAGGGAAATATCTCCTACATAGATATCACTCTGGGGAGCTTTCTCTGCTCCAATTGGCCTCCTGAGGGTCCTGAAGGTTATTCATGGAAGCCAAAATTAGAAACCACTCAAATATCCACCAGCTCATGAATGGATGATCAAAATGTTTGTGTTTTTCATCTTGAAGAAAGAATAAAGTATTGATACATGGTGCAATATGAGTGAAACTTGAAAATATTACACTATATGGTTCTATTTATGTTAGATATCCAGAAGAAGAAAATATGGAAACATAAAAAGTAAATTAGTTGTGGTCAGGGGCTAAGGGCAAAAGAAGAGTTGGGAATGACTGCTAACATATACAGAGATTTTTTGGGGAAGGGTGGATGATTATACTCATGTTCTGTAATTGTTCAGTGATTAAAATTGTATAACTTTCCAAAATATACTCATAATCAGTGAATTGCACGTTTTAAGAGTATAAATTTTCTGTAATATGAATTATATATGAATAAAAAAAGAAAACAGGTTTGAGACTAGGGCATGGATATGTTATGTTTGAAATGCTCATAATCATCCAGAAAATTTTCACAGACTTCCCAGAGCTAATTAACCAAGTCAGTATTTATCTTGATTCAAAATCTGAAGAAAAGAGAAGATGCTTGTTTCAGTATAGATTAACTGAGAGCCCCAGGTCACAGCAGCAATGACTAGAGATATTAAATGACTTTCAACTTGCCCAGAAAATGTTGGGTATTGGTTCCTAGGGCAGAGAATATGTTTAGGTTTTCTTCAAAGTAAACAGAATAATGAGGCTCTAACTGGTCAGGATGCTGATAATGACTTCCTTAATCATAAATCAATATCTTTTTCCTTGTTCTTTCTTTCCTTTTTCCAGTGTTCTCTTTAGATTGCCTGCTGCTTTACAATTAGAAAATTTGTGAAAGGAAAATATCTCTTATTCCACTAAAGAAAATTTTCCTCCTATGTTAATTTTCCTCATCATAACTGGAAAAATATGAAAGCGCAAATTGTCTTCATTCCTTAAAGATATTGAAAAAAGATACTTTGTATTTTTCAATATGTATCTAAAAAGTATTATTTGGGGAGATATAAAATTATTTCTCTCACAAACCATATCAATTTTTCCTTTTTATTTACAGGAATATGTATAATTTTTGATATGTATGTTTAGTAGTTAAATCAAGTGTATAGATAATACAGTGTAATTCCATGCAAATGCAAAATCAAAATAAGAACAGTTCTATTGCCTCCACAAAATCCACTCATGATACAACTTCAAGAGAAAACTATCCTGTACCTCCAAACCCAAGTGGAACAACAACTGATCTGTTTTTTACTCCTATTTTTTTATTTTCTGAAATGTCATACAAATAAAATCATATTTTGGTTTTGACTTGCACTAGATAATGGTAAGAACTATAATTCATTTCTTTTTTCTACTGAATAATATTTTGTTACATATGTATAATTGTCAGTCTTGGATTGTTCCTCTCTTTTGGTGAGAGTGGGGAAAATGGCTATAACATTTAGTAATATAATTTTTGTATGAATATAAAGTTTCAGTTGCTCACATATACTAAAAGTGCATATTGAAACTTATAAAACTTTCCAAAATATTACAGATGTGCATGCAACATTTTGCACCTCCACTAGAATTATATGAGAGATTCAATTGCTTAGTATCATTTGCCAGCAACTGCTATTGCCACTTTTCTTTCCTTTCTAGGCATTATATTACATGTGATGCTGTAGCTCTTTGTGGTTAAATTTGCATTTCACTAATGATTATTCTTATTAAGGACAATTCCTTGTATTTGTTTTCCATATTTGTATATTACTTTATGACAAGTTTATTCAGATATTTTACATATTTACACCTTTTCTTATTGAAAAGTGTTTTATTTTCTGTGTAAATCCTTTAGCATACAATGTATACAAATAGTATTTTTTTCTCATTTTATTACTTCTCTTTGCATTTTCTCTTAACAATCTGTATTGAGGCATTATAAAAAAACTTTTGATGAGACCAAATTTATATGATTTTAATGAAATTGAGTTCTCATACATAAATCACATGTTTGATATAATTTTTCTAAAAGCAATCTTTGACTAACTCAGGGTAAAAGAGATTTGTTGTATGTTATTTTCATAAAAGTTTTATTGTTTCAGAGTTCACATCTAGGTCTACTGTTCATCTTGAGTTAATTCTTGTACATAATATAAAGTATCAATGAGTTCATTTTAAGTTATCTAATTATTACAATGTTTGCTGAAAGGTAAAAGCCAAACTAGAATCTTAAGGAATCTCATCCCAAGGTGAATCAATCATATGAAGTGGGGCTATACCAAAGATAGGTGTAGATCACAAGATCAAGCGGAATCTTACTTGTTAAGAATTGGCCAACTAAAACTTCACAGTTGCAATTCTCTCCAGGAATTGCCCTCAGTCAAAGGGAATTTCTTGCCCAAAGTAATCTCTCTCCCTAGAGACAATATCCCTTTAATGACTGATTTATGTGAAGATAAAAAGGTCCACCTATCTTGCCTCAGTTTTGAACAGCTAAATGGCAGTTCCTGCTTCACAACCACCACCTGTTGGAAGGAAGTCTTGTTCGAAACTCCATCACCATTCATCCACTTTCTCCAGCCAGTTCTGTTCCGTTTATTCCATTGAACATAAAAAGAATTCACTAAGCATTTAGTGGGGGCTGGGATTTGGCTCAGTGGGTAGAGCGCTGCACTGCAGTCTCTGAGGTCCCGAGTTCAACTCCCAGCACCACAAAAATGGGAGAAGGGCCTGGCAATCCACTCCCAAAGCAATCCCGAAACAGTCAGCCATTGAAAACCCTATGAGGGTCGCTATGAGTCGGATACCGACTCGAGGGCACCTAACAACAACAAGCATTTAGTGACAGAATTACTATATAAATTTCAATTATATGTTTAACAAAAGGACTTTCTTTTTATGACACGATAGTGTATAGCTTGAATACAGTTAGAAATTCTTTGCAACTCCTTTACCCACAAGTAGAGACTATTTCACCATCCCTTATAAACTGGTCTGGCCTATAACTCTCCATCCCAGTTTTTACATTTTATTTTGAGACAAGGTCTCACTAAGTGACCCAGGCTGCCTCTGGCCTCAAACTTGCAATCAGACTGTCTTTACCTCCTAAATTGCTGGGATAACTGATGTGTGCCTTTGTACCCTACAGGTTTAATCTCAAGGGAGATCTTATTTGATTATCTATTGTTATAAAATTCATTCTGATTGAGTCAGTTAATGATTTTCACTAGTGTGGAAACCTACTATTCACATCAAAGAGTAGAATATTTTTAAAAATGTGAAAATTTCTTACTTTGTTCCCAAGTGTAACATAAATTTACATATATTCATAGACATATGTAGAGTTTTATAGTTATATATAGTTCTATTTTGATAATATATGTTTATGCAAAAATTTGATCACAAATGTAAAGAATCCCATACTTAATTATTTGCCACAATTTGACTCTTTGTCAAATTATCAGGTCAATTGTCTATGTCAAGTAATGAACAGCTAGGATGACAGTAATTGTGTTGCATTAATGCAGTAAAATGGCAAGTGTGCTAGTTATACTAGCATATATTAAAAGAGGTCTTTACCAATCAATGTAAATGAAAACAGTGCTGAAATGATAAGACTGTTTTTGGGAAAGGAACTAAGATGTCATTTGGTCTAAATTAATATCCAAATGAGTCCTAATAAGCATCCTCCTCTACATATTGCTTTTACAACCAAAAGCAAAATAATTCACTGAAAAACATATTCTGCAATCCGAGAGAGGGTATCAAGTGTTGGAAGAGATTGGGATAAGATTACACTTTTCATATCAGGATTTCCTCTAGCTTTGTTGAAAATACCTCATAATGTTGAAAAGAAAATGACAAAAGAATAAAAAGCGTACGTTTACATTTCTATTAATGACAATCTCAATGGGTATTATAAAATCCATTATTAAAATTTTGATCAATATATTGTGGCATTGTAAAATTCATATACAGGGAATACAGAAATCCAGGATCTATGATTGCTTTATAGTTTCATTTGCTACACAAATCCCATCACACCTACTTGATGAATCATCATGCATAAATTTTGATAAGTCCTAGACCTCTCTGAGCATTAACTTTTCATCCATGAAAAGATAAAGGGAAAGTATAGGATCTTTAAGAGACCTTCCGGCTCAGAATTCCCAGGAATATAGATTTGAATTAAAATTCAAAAGCAATTTTCTGATGGAGAAAACGTTCATTGTTTAAATGATGTATCATGAGGCATCATGTATGAGCTCTTTGAAAAAAGCTGAACTTGGGTAACTGGCATTCCACCATTAGCCTAATTAGGTCTCAACCACCTTACATAATTAGGCAATTAGATGTGACCATGTGTGGCTGTTTTGACATATTACTGCTGTATAGGTAATTCATGCCACTCAGGTCTGAAGAGTTTATTGAAAATCTAGGCAAAACATGATGCTCCTTGGAGAGAAAATATCCATTGTATTTGGTAACATCTAGTTGTGCCATTTTATTTTTAAAATACTTTATTAGCAATGACTATGGAATATAACCTATTACACATAATTATTATATAAATTTAGGATTCTTTATTTCTCTAGCCAAGCCCAGGAACAATTACAGTACCAAAGGCCTCATTAGAGTTTTCTACAGCAACTTTGATCTGTTTTCTCTTATTCTTCATTTGGAAGTTTAATTTTCTAACTTCATAAAAACCATAAAGTATTTTTAAGACACTTGATTTTGAAAATACAATTATACAATCACTCAATAATCAAGTCAATTATATATTTTAATCAAGTCAATTATATATTACTACTGAATAGGAAAACTTTAAGATTTATCTAAGGAAAGCACTAATGTCTTGAAACTCAAATAGCAGAGAGTAAATTGACAATTGCATGCTAAATTATTAATACTTTGCCATAATAGTCATTCTCTGAATTTGAAAGAAGCCTAATACAATGTAGTTTTATTTTCAAAAAACAGAGTATCATTTCTGTACCAAAGTTTGGCATAATCTTAAAATACTTATTTTATTTCCCATTTCCAATCAAAATATTTCCTTGATAAGGAAATTTTAAAATCTTAATCTATTTTTCCAAATGATTGAAACCAAACAAAAACATTCCAAAACCTTTATCTAGACTTTGGTAAAGTT
>VMDO01033361.1:0-18024 GCA_007922755.1 Pedetes capensis
AGCCACTGGGATTACAGGCATGCATGTGTATTTCGAATTTTTACTTTTGAAAATAAAGCTTGAGGTGACAAAACAAAATTCACTTTGTTTATTTACTATGTGCACAAGGAACGTACCCAAGCAGGTCATCCCAGGCGTTCAGCTGGTTACGTGCACACATGGTTAGTTGCTCTGGTACCACAGCACAACCAGATGCCCTATACAGTTTCCAATGTTCACATGGTAACACCAAAACCCACTTTCTCTCGTACAAAGTTTTTCTGCAGAGGAAAACAGTGGCAAAGACGCCAAGTGCTTTTGTTTTTTGAACACCAGTCAAACACGAGGCTGGCTTTTTCAATGTTTGTGTGGCTGAGATAAAAACCAACTGTTCTTTTGGCATCTTTTAATGTTATCAATGACGATTCTTTCTAAATAGGATATAGGGGAAACCCTTCTAAAACCCAGCCTACTGGAAAGTTCAGGATGCATTTGAAAGGACAAAAAAAAAAAAAGACTGCGTCTTTCCTGTTTGTAATAAAAGTTCGAGTCCTTACAGCGATGCAGCTGCATACTTCATGAGACACTGCCATGCTCACCAGAGCATTCTACACAAATTACCAGAGGTGCGTTCAGAAGCACATGGAGAAATCCCTTATGTCTCTCAGGCTGGTGGCCCGTCCCTCTGGTGTGGCTGTGTTGCTGCGTGTTGATGCGTCCTTGCTGGTTGAAGGCAAACGGAGATGGCCCAGCATTTCCTACGAGCAGCAAGTGCTGAGTCAGCACTGGCTGAGCGCAGCGTGGTTCCAATAGGCCCCAGCAGACAGGTCCCCAGGCTGCTCTCCACCGTCCAGAGCCAGAGGCCTGCAGAGAACAGAGGAGGGTGCAGGAGGCACCGGGGTCAAGGGCAGGCAGAGTGCCTCACTCCCCACACCAGTCCCCCAGGCCACTCTCTCTGGGTGCAAACAGTCACAGTGGCCGACCTGGGGTCAGAGCGCTCTCTCCTCTGGGGGTCAGCCTCATCTGCTCCTGCACAGGGCGGGAAGGGGCAGCTGGAACGGGAAGGGCGAGGAGACCCTGCCCACACCCAGGAGCAAGGGGAGTGACCCCCACCCGTGGCCCCCCAGCGCCTCCACTCGCCACCCTCTCCGTCCAGCACATCCCCCAAGTGGCAGGTTTTGGGGGACCAAGGCGAGGGCCAGGATGGGTGCAGCAGGCAGGCCAGGTTCCCAAGGAGAGGAAAGGAGCACAGGCCTCGTTACTGCCTGCACCCTGCACCGCCCGTCTGCCTCCACCCAGCCGGCCTCCCCAGAGACACAATTAAGTGCTACCGAGGGTTATTTCACTAGATCTGGCATCCTCGGCAGTGCTCACGACAAACAGGCTGAAGTCACTATCGAACTCGTTCTCCAAACCGCCGCACTGTCAGCAGTAAATTGTAGGAGGGGAAGGAAATCGGAGGGAAGCCGAGAGAGCCGCTTTCCAAACGCCTGCTTGGCTGCGTGTACCATGAGATCAGCAGAAACTCGGTTTCCTTCGCTGTGTTTTCCAGCTTGACTTTGCCAATTGGGAGCCTTGGACAAAAGGCCCCAGCCCCCATAGCCAGGCCTGGATTCCAGTCTTGTCTCTGCGATTTTCAGATGGTGGCAAATGGACAAGCCACGTAGTCATTTTTTATTTTATTTTATTTTGCTTATGTACTCAGGGCTGAACCCAGGGCCTCACGCATTCTACCGCTGTGCAGCGACCCCAGCCCATTTTTTTATTTTTTAAATTGAGACAGGGTCTCTCTAAATTATACAGGCTGCTTCTGGTCTTGAACCTGTGATCCTCTTGCCTCCACCTCCCAAGTCACGGGGATTACAGGCGTGCGCCACCACAGCCAGCTTCATGTAGCTCCTATGAGCTTTGGTTTCCTCATCTGAAACTGTACCTGAGCCCAGTGCGGTGGTTCACACATATAATCCCAGCGACTAGGGAGGCTGAGACAGGAGGATCGCAGGTTTGAGGCCAGAAGTGCCCTGCACAATTTAGTGAGATTGTCTCAAAAAATAAAAAGGGGCTGAGGGGGCAGCACAGGGGTGGAAGCAAACTTAGCATGTGCAAGGCCCTTGGTTCAACCCACAGGACTGTAAAATTGTATAACCCAGGTGCCGTGGCACGTGCCTATAACACCAGCGACTTGAGAGGCTGAGGTGGGAGGATCTTGAGTTCCAGGCCAGGCAGGGCAACATAGCAAGACTCTCTCTCAAAGAACATTAAAAAGAAGGAGGAGGAGGAGGAAGAGGAGGAGAAGGAGGAGAAGAAAGAGAAGAAGGGGAGGAGGAGGAGGAGAAGGAGGAGAAGGAGGAGGAGGAGGAGGAAGAAGAAGAAGAAGAAGAAGAAGAAGAAGAGGACGAGGAGGAGGAGGAAGAAAAAGAAGAAGAGGAGGAGGAGGAAGAAGAAGAAAAAGAAGGGGAGGAGGAGGAGGAAGGAGAAGGAGGAGGAGGAGGAAGAAGAAGAAGCAGAAGAAGAAGAGGAGGAGGAAGAAGAAGAAAAAGAAGAAGAGGAGGAGGAAGAAGAAGAAAAAGAAGAAGAGGAGGAGGAGGAGGAAGAAGAAGAAAAAGAAGGGGAGGAGGAGGAGGAGGAGGAAGGAGAAGGAGGAGGAGGAGGAAGAAGAAGAAGCAGAAGCAGAAGAAGAGGAGGAGGAGGAGGAGGAGGGGGAAGAAGAAGAGGAAGAAGAGGAAGAAGGGGAGGAGGAGGAAGAAAATGAAGGCACCTAGTACCTACTGTAGCATCTCATGAATTGTGAAGATCAGAGAATACTGTAAAAATTCTTTTAAAAATGCAAGATGCAGCCAGGCATAGTGGCATATACCTATCATCACAGATACTCAGGGGGCTGAGATAGGAGGATCTCAAATTCAAGGCTAGAGACAGCCTGCACAACTTAGCAAGACCCTTTCTCAAAAAAAAAAAAATACTAATGAAAGAAGGGGGCTTGGGGTACAGTTCAGCAGTAGAGCACTTATTTAACATGTGCAAGACCCTGGGCTCAACCTCACAGTACCAAAAGAAAAAGAGAGAAAGAAAGAAAAAGAAAAAGAAAAGAAAGAAAGACAGACAGAAAGAAAAGGAAGATCATGCAGATACGCTAGAAATGGACAACATAACAATTGCCAGTGCTGTTTGCTTTTTGTTTTTTGTTTGTTTGTTTGTTTTTGTTTATTTTTTTGAGGCAAGTTCTCACTGTGTAACCCAGGCTGGCCTGGAAATCATGATCCTCTTGCTTCGGCCTCTTAGATGCTGGGGTTACAGGTTCCTGCCACCAGGTCCAGCTGCCATTTGCTCCTTAAGCTTTACAGATCTGCAGCAGCTCTTTGCCTAGCCATTCACTTTCATTTTAAATTGTAGTACCCTTGTTTGAGGTTGTACAAATTATGGAAGCAAATTCTGGTGACTTAATGGGCAGGCTTAGAAAATGTAGGGCGTCGCTCTGGCACTGGACTCACTCTGGCCGTGAGCAGGAACAAGGCGACAAGGACCCACTGTCTGGTGAGGGGGAGCCGAGCACCCAAGAGCCGCACCACCCAGAAAGGAGGCTTATGCCCACAGCTGCTCTGAGAAGCCTTGAGAAAGGCAGGCTCAGAGGCTTATGCGGCTCCTTGCTTCTTTCTTTCCAGTGAAGACGCTCATTCCAAGTGCTCTGCTCCAACAGCTCTTTATTGTTTTGTCTGTCCGGGTCGGTGGAATGGACCCTGACTGCTCCATGTACCGCCCTTATATACTTTCCATAGGCTAGCCAGGGACCAATCAGAAGCAGTCACCCTGTACAGGTCTCTGCCAATCAGGGGGAATATGCAAATTTGGTTTTGTAAAAGTAGCCAATCAGGGATGGTTTCCAAACGGTCCAATCGGGAGCCGTTTGGTGGTTTGGAAATAGCCAATTGGTGTTAAGGGGTCTGAGGCGAAGGATTGGATGCCAGTGTCATCTTTGGAAGCTTGCCACCCAGAGGTTCCCAGATGTAGGGCAAAGGTTACTGCCTGGGGAACAAGCCTCAGACCTCCAAGTGGGCCTAGATAGGCCCCAGGGCAAATTGCCTCTCTAGGCGGTGCCCTACAAGAAAAAAAGTGTGTTTGTTTTGTTTGCTTATATATTTTTTCCTGTTATTTCTTGTTTGTATTCCCAGAGCCTATTTAACCCACTATGTTAAATGCATGAAACTAGACTTTCATTCTAGGCTCCAAAAGCAAGAGGGAAATGTAGATGTCATATAAATTCACTTCTGAGTAAAGGGGTAGATCAAACACAAATAATACCTGGGCTGGCCTGAGACTACAGCCACACAATTATCCCCATTCATTCATCTACCCTCCGTCCTTCCTCACTGGCCCCCCAAAATCCTCTAAGGATCTGCTGGCTCTGAGGCTCAGAGAAGGAACTGGAAGCTGCCCTCCAGAGAGGGAAATGAAGGGCACCCTCACAGGGACACCCCCCGTATTCCAGGAGGCATCTGTAGTAAATGCTGAGGAAGAAGGAAGAAAGCACATCTGTGGGAGGACATGGCGAGTTGGCCAGCATGGATCTTCAAGGCTGGAGGGAGCATCTCGTCCCACAGTGTTATAATCGCTTCCCCGTCAGCTGCCTCCCTATCTGTTGAGTCATTCATGGACCCACAAATATGTGTATTTCTACATCAGCCCAGTCCTGTCCGTGGTGAAGGACAGAGTCAGGTTCTCACATGCTAGAGGAGAGAAAGAAAAAACAATGAAGTCGAATGGTTTCCTATGTGATAAACACTGTCAAGTCAACAAAGCAGGAAAGGAAGATAGGGAACACTTGGCCGCACCAGTTTTAGCCAGAGCCGTGGGAATATTTGGGGGAAGGAACCAGGCACAGGGAACAAAATGGCCCCGACAAGGCAATGAGCTGGTCTGAGAAGCTGATGTGACCGCCAGATGGGGGAAAAAGGAAGCCAGAACTTTAGGGGACTTGTAGCCCCAATGAAGAGCTTGGATTTTATTGTAAGTGGTGCAGAAGTCCATTTGTAAGATTTTTTTTTTTTTTTTTTTTTTTTTGCCGTACTGGGGGTTGAATCCAGGGCCTCGCGCCTGCATGCTTTGCAAGTGCTGGACCACTGAGCTGCACCCTCAGCCCATTTTTTTCCTTTATTTGAGATAGAGTCTCTCTAAGTTACGCAGACTGCCTCTGGTCTCAAACTTGTGATCCTCCTGCCTCCACCTCCCATGCTGCTGGGATTACAGGCATGCGCCATTGCGCCCAGCTCATTTGTAAACATTTTTAGCAGGGGACGCATATGATCTAAACTTTTTGTGAGCCAGGATTCTGTTTCTTAATGTTTTCCAACCATTTATTGAATTGAATTGAATATTACCCACTCTGCCAAGAATTGGCAGTATGACCTTTACTAAATCCATACCCAGGCCACTGTCCCACAGGGGTCTCCTTTGCACTTAGTAGGCATCAGCCCAGTATTTGTTGGACACAAACTTTCAGCTGCCTCACCAGCCTGAGAAGGCAGAGGATGATTCCTCCTGACTTAGCATCTGCATCAATCTGTGACCTTAAACTGCTGAAGTGGCCGTAGAGTTATCCAAGCTTCCCTGGGCGCTCTGTTCCAATTGGATTATTACAGCTCATTTCTCTCCAGAATGACCCAAGCCCCTCCCTGGACTTTCAGCCACAAAGGGGAAATTAACAATAACATAAAAAGTTAAGAAGGTGAGAGAACATTATCACTCTTGTCAACAATAAAATCTGCTGCTGATCTTCAGTCATGAAGACAGGCGCATCTATTATTTATAGAATACAGATTGTTAAATATTAAATGCTTGAGCCTGGGACCGTGTGAGGGTAAAGCCAGGAGTGTGAACTCGTCAAAATCATAAAAATAGTAACTCTTCTCGAGGGTGAAGTGCACCTCCGTTCATTATGGCTTTTATTGCACTGTAAATTGGGGGGGGGGGATTCCTATGATGTGTCGATTTCAAGTTCTAAGTGATGGGCGTCATCATTAAGATGGCATCTGTCTGTACTCTACTCTGCTTCCCAAATAGCTGCTGGCCTCCTCGTCTAGAACGATTAACTATTTCAGTGGGAAGGTGGTAAAAGGCAAGGCTTGCTTTCTTATTTAACACCTGAAGGAATAGCAGGCAAATAAAGCATTTTATGAGCTGGTAATTTTTTTTGTAATTATTTGCATGCTTGTCCAAAGGCTTATGCTGAGCAAGGCAAAAACACTTCTTAAAAATTTTAGAAGGCAGTGGGTGTGGTAGCGCATGTGTGTAGACCCAGCTACTTGGGGGGCTAGCGTGAGAGGATCACTTCGGCCCGGGAATTCGAGATCAGATTGGGCAACATAGTGAGACCTCATCATTGAAAAAGAAAAAAAAAGAATAAAAGACATCAAAATCTTGGAAGCCACGTAGATATCAAATAGCTTGATTGTGATATGATTTTGGAATTCCTCAATTTACCCTATTTTCTTTCTGACCTGAATTTCCAATGCATAGTTGAAAACTTGAACCACCATCATTTGCTTCCCAATATGAAGTAGGACATTATGAGACCTGGCAGCACCCAAGCAGCCACCCAGTCAGTCCCTAAAGACTCACAGGTGTAAGCCAGGTGCCATGGCGCACACCTGTAATCCCAGCGGCTCCGGAGACGGAGGCAGGAGCATTGCAAGTTCGAGACCAGAGGCAGTCTATGTAATTTAGCGAGACCCTGTCTCAAAAAGTAAAAAAATGGGCGGAAGGGGCAGCTCAGTGGTCCAGCAGAGCATGCAGGTGCGAGGCCCTGGGTTCAACCCCCAGTACCGCAAAAAAAAAAAAAAAAGAAAAAGAAAAAGAAAAGAAAAGAAAAAGAAAAAAATGAAACAGGAAAAACTCAAAGGTGTAGGAGCTTGATTTCTTGATTTACTGCTCACAGTAAAATGGTTTTTTCCTCTTACAAAGAAGAGATGCACGACCAATTTGTTTTTCCTTTTTAAAAGAATGTGTTGAATTAAGCCACAAAAATATTTCCAATGAAGCACCTGATTCAAATACCAAGTCTGCCCACTAGAATAAGCAGCCTTATGTTTAATAAGTCCTCAGCAGGGATTATGCATTAAGTTATATTTCTTAAATACTTGCTGATAGACTTGTCAATATTTGGTCTAATTTTAATGTTAAGGAAATAAGTTCTTAACATTTCCATTTTAGGTAGAGAAGAAAAACTACAACTTAAATGTACGGCAATTTTAACCTTGACTATCCCTTTTTCTGATTGAGCCATATACAGTGATATTAAATTCAAAATTTAATCTAGCCTGCAGGATGGATAATTAGTCAAAACCAGAGAAAAGTCACAAGAAATTAACAATGAAATCAATTCCTTGATTTTATGTCACACAGCTCTCTCCTGGGCATTTTGAGGCACATTTTCGATAACAAGCTCATTGCCTTTTAAATTCTGCTGAAGTTATATTCTGGAAAGATCTCAACTATTCCTTTAAGAAGTAGGAAAACTGAGGTGAGGTCAAGCTCCATCACGACAGGAAGGAAAAACAGAAGTGAGTCAGACAGAAAAAACTAGGGAAGGGTTAGAGAGGTAGCTCAGTGGTACAGCATTTGAGCAGTGGCACAGCATTTGCCTAGCATGCACGAGCACTTCCTGGGCTCAATCCCTAGCACCACCAAAAAGAAAATGAAAAAGAAAAAAGAAAAGAAAACCAGGCCAGGTGTGGTGGCGCATGCCTGTAATCCCATTGGCTGGGGAGGCAGAGGCAGGAGGATCGCGCAAGTTAGAGACCAGAGGCAGTCTGCGTAACTTAGCGAGACCCTGTCTCAAAAAGTAAAAAAATGGGCTGGGGGTGCAGCTCAGTCATCCAGCACCTGCAGCACGCAAGTGTGAGGCCCTGGGTTCAACTGTACTGCAACCCAGTACTGCAAAAAGAAGAAGAAGAAGAAGGAGAAGGAGAAGGAGAAGGAGAAGGAGAAGGAGAAGGAAAGAGAGAGAGAGAGAGAGAGAGAGAGAGAGAGAGAGAAAGGAAGGAAGGAAGGAAAGAAGGAAGGAAGGAAGGAAGGAAGGAAGGAAGGAAGGTAGGGAGGGAAAAGAAAAGAAAACCTAGGAAAGAGGAGCGGCAACGTGGCGGAGGAGAGACAGAGGTGGCACAGGAAAGATTGTTTCCAAACAGCTTCTGCAGAAGGATGTCATGAGCAACCACCCAGCCTGGAGCAGACAGCTCTCAGAGGAAGATCTCTCGTGAGAAGGGAGAGTTGATAAAATAGATGAATGATGAAGACTTAAAAAGGAGTTGAGAGTAGGACCAAGGGAAGTCATACCAGAACTGAAGAAAAGAATGGCAATTAGATGTTATAAGAAAAACAACATAAAGTGCCTGGAAAATGTTGCTGTTACTATTAGGTGCCATCGAGTCGGGTCCAACTCACCGCAAGAGACCCTCATAGGGTTTTCAGTGGCTGATGGTTTCAGAATTGTTTTTTGGAAGTGGATTGCCACGTCCTTCTCCCAGCCTGAGAAATAATGACCCCCAAATGAAGCAAACAAAATGTGTCAAAATATGAGGCAATCAATGGAATATGACAACAGCGGTTTTTATATTTGGAAAAATGGCAGAGTTCAGTATCGGGCCAGGCACTACACACCCTTGAGGCTGTCATTAGAATGGGAAGCTATCATGGGTTAAATCTAAAATGGCCCCCAAATTTCATACCTTTGACGGTTTGGCCCCCTGCTGGTGGCACTGTCAACTAAGGCTATGGAACTCTGGGAGGCAGGACTTAGCTTCGCAGAAGTAGGTCACTGGTGGCAGCCTGTGGTGGTCGTACTGGGTCGGCAGCTCTGGTAAGTCTGATAAGTCTTTCTGCTCCTGATCCGCCATGACGTGAAGGTCACCTGCCCTGCCACTAAGCCCCCTCTCCCCACCCTATGGACTGTGATCCTCTAAGCCATGACCTTCCAACAAAACATTCTTTCCATAAATTTGCCTCTGTTGGGTTCTCTGCCACAGCAATGCGCAAGCTGACTAACAGAAGCCATTCTTGTTTTTTTTGTTTTGTTTTGTGTTTTTGTTTTTTGTTTGTTTGTTTTGTGGTACTGAGGTTTGAACCTAGGCCCTCGCACTTGCATGTTTTGCAAATGCTGGACCACTGGGCTGCACCCCAAGCCTTTTTTTTTTTTTTTTTACATTTTGAGACAGGGTCTCATTAAATTACACAGACCGCCTCTGGTCTCGAACTTGCAATCCTCCTGCCTCTGCCTCCCAAGCCGCTGGGATAACAGGCGTGCACCACTGCAACTGGCTTGGTTTTTAACTTTTACACACAAACTGTGCAAGTAGCCCCCAAGACTTGGCTGTGGTGGCGGGACAGCATGCAAACATTTCCAATCTTGACATCATCAAAATGTTGCGCTAGGTGTTAGGATAAGGAAGGAAGAAGGAAAGGATGGGGCGTAAATATCCTTGTCTAACAAAGTGGAGGATCAAATGAAATTGTGGACAGTTCATATATAAGAAATCAAAATGCAGTCCTATTATTTAGTTAGAAAGCTGACTAACAGAAGAATTCAAAATAATGAGGCAAATAGGAAGCATTTAGAGAGAGGAAGCGCCGGGCGCAGTGGCTCACGCCTGTAATCCCAGCAGCTCGGGAGGCAGAGGTGGGAAGATCACAAGTTCGAGACCAGAGGCAGTCTGTGTAATTTAGTGAGACCCTGTCTCAAAAAGTTAAAAAAATGGGCTGGGCGTGCAGCTCAGTGGTCCAGCCCTTGCAAAGCATGCAGGCACGAGGCCCTGGGTTCAATCCCCAGTACTGCAAAAAAAAAAAAAAAAGAGAGAGAGAGAGAGAGAGAGAGAGAGAAAAGGAGAAATTCAAGAAAGGAATCAAGAAGAAACACAGGGCTGAGGGCATGGCTCAGTGTAGAGCACTTGCCAAGCATGCGTGAGGACCTGCATTCTAGCAGCAGCAGTAACAGCGGCAGCAGCAGTAAAGACCTGAATAGACCTATACCAAGTAAAGAAATTAAATTGGCCATCAATCCTCCCACCCCGCCAACACACACGCAAAATTCGACTGAATTCACTAAATTCTACCAAATGTTTAAACAAAAGTTAACACCAACCCTCCAGAGCTCTTTCCAAAAATAAAGCAGGGAGGGAATAGTTCCCAACTCATGTATAAGATCAGTATGCCTCCATACTAAATCTAGACAAAAGTATGGCCAGAAAATCTCATACCAATATCCCTTAACAAAATACTAGCAAATCGAATCCAGCAATACCAGCAAATCAAATACTAGAAAATCAAATCCATATAGAAAGGATTATGTGACTAAGCGGGATTTATCCCCAGAATGCAATGTTGGTTTAACATATGAAAATCAATCAATGTAATACACCATATTAAATTGAATAAAAGATGAAACTACATAACCATCTCATAGATGCAGAAAAGGCATTTGACAAAATCCAACACCCTTTAATGTTGGCAGCACTCGACAGATTCGCAACCGAAGAAAACCCCCTCAAAGGCCATCAATGGAAAACCCACAGTTAATAACAAAAGATTGAATATTTTCAGGAGTAACTCAAATGTATTCATCCTCATGAATTCTATTGGACATTGTGCTAGAGGTTCTAGTCAGAGCAATTAAGCAAGGGGAAGAAAATCATCTATATTATAAAAGAAGAAGCACATATGGACCTCTATTCACATATGGTATGGCTTTATATAGAGAAAACCCTACGGAATATATACATACGCATGCACACACCCTCAGATACACACACACAAAACCGTTCGAACTGATGAACAAGTTCAATGAGGCTGCAGGATTCAAAATCAATGCACAAAAATGAATTGTGAGCACATCATGGTGGCTTACGCCTGTAATCCCAGCAACCTGAGAGGTGGATCCAGGAGTCTCATGAGTTCGAGGCCAGAGGCAGCCTGTGTAAGTCAACAACACTGACTCAAAATCAAAAATAAAAACCGGCTGAAGGAGCAGCCCAGTGGTAGAGCACGTGGTAAGTATGTGTGAGGCCCTGGATTCAACCCCCAAATACCACAAAAAAAAAAAAAAAGAACAAAAGAAAAAAGAAAGAAAAAAAGAAAAAAGAAAATAATTCCATTTATGACTGCAAAAACTAAAAACTACAAAATATTGAAGATATTCCTACTGAAAGAAATTAAACAAGACAGACACAAATAATGGAATCCCCATTCGTGTGTCTGACTCATAGCGACCCTACCTACAACAGGTGAAACACTATTGTCAGTTCTTCTCTGCTATTCATAGGGTTTTCAATGGCCGATTGATTTTTGGGAGTGAGTTGCCAGGTCCTTCTTCCAAAGGAGGCTATAGAGAGACCTTATCTCAAAAAACAAACAGAAAAAATGGGAAGATAACCCTAGAGTGGGAGGAAATATATGCAAATCATATATTTGATAAAGATGTCTTTTCCCAAATATGTAAAGAATTCTTAGGCCAGGCACTATGGCTCACATCTGTAATATCCCAGCGACTCAGGAGGCAGAGGCAGGAGGATCGCAAGTGCAAGGCCAGGAGCAGCCTGTATAACTTAGTAAGACCCTATCTCAAGATTAAAAAAATAATAAATGGGCTGGGGTTGCAGCCCAGTGGTATAGCACTTGCAAAGCGTGTGCAAGGTCCTGGATTTAACCCCCAAATACTGAAGAAAAAAAAAATCTTACAACTTAATTTTCTAAACAACATATATAAATAACCCATACGCTCATAAAAAGGTGCTCAAGGTCTTTAATAACTAGGAAAGCGCAAATCAAAACCCAACCAGATCCCACATCATATCCACAAGATAGCTTATAAGAAAAAAGACAGACAAATAGCTTTTGGTGAGGATGTAGGAAATCAGAGGCTTCTAGGGATTGAGGAAGGAGAGAATGAAGAATGATTGGCAGCAGAGGTGGGGTTTCCTTTACAGGGAACAAAAATGTTCTGCATTTAGAGAATGGTCACCCTGGATTTTGATGTGGTTGTACACCTTTGTAAATGTACTTAAAACTACTCAACTGTGTACTTGTAACAGGGCGAAGTATGCGGTATGTGAATTAGATCTCAATAAAGCAATTATAGAAACAAAAAGAGAGGGGAGGGCAAAGAGGAAGGGGTGGGGCATGTAAGCTAAATCTTCATCTTTCTCTTTCGGAGTCAAAAGATGATGCTCAGGAGCTGGGGTTACAGCTCAGTGGTAGAGCGTGTGCCTATTGTGTGCAAGGCCCTGGGTTTGATCCACAGCACAAATATACATATATATATATATATATATATATATATATTCCAAAATTGGTAAACCAAACAATAGAGGCATACTCACAGAGCAGCAGAGGAAATTGCAGAAGAATTAAAGCAAGAAGTAGTTGAAGTCGATTTGGGGGGTAGGGATGGAGAGAGAATGCTGCTTTTCAACGTTATCTCTTTTCTACTTTTTATTTGTTATTGTGCGCATGTGCATGTGTGTTTAAAGTAATTTTTAAAAAATCTTTAGAAGACAAGCATCTTTTGTTTTGTTTTGGGGGGTTGTTGTTTGGGCCTTTTTTTGTCAAAGATCCTGGAGATTGAGGCCAGGAAAAGGAAACCCATGAAAGATGCCCCTGGGACATGGAGATGGAGCCCCCGGACCACCTCTTCCAGGCAACTGCCGGCGCCCTGAAATCTTCTCTCTGCTCCCTGCCTGCTGCAGCTCCTCACTGAATCTCCTGCTGTGGCCGGATGACCCTGCCCAGCTCGAGCAAGGGCAGTGACTGCTACACATTTTTCCCAACCAACTGAGAGATCAGAGAATGACATTGTCAAAAATGGAACAGCGAGAAGAATTAACTGTAAAATTAATTGAGTTTCACGCCCTCAAAAATGCAGCAAGACTGGAGCCAGAACCTGGGCTAAGGTTTAAAGAGCATTCAACTTTCATGTATTCTCTGGCGCCCTCCACTCTAGCATGCCAGTCTGGGGGTTCACGCAGTCATCCGCGTCATTGCCCCCTAGCTTCCATCGCTTTAATGCCAAGCCACTCTTCTGGGTGGCTCACACACACCCGAGACAGCTCTCTATTTGATCCAAGACTCAGGGAAAAAAAAAAAAGCAAAAAACAGTGCGTAAGGTAATTTTGTCCCAGATCTTTCCCTCCGAGTCAGGAACATAATGGATTTGACTTTTTCCTCATGTACCCCCCTAAGAAGCATAAAAGAAAGGTTACCCTGGCAGGCAGCTAGAAAAGAGTTTAATTAATCCCAAAGTGTGCGCTTCATTTGGAAAGTGCATCACAAAAGAACCCTGTGTCTACTGAACTAGATCCTGCAGGCTATTATGCCCCCGCCACGGTGAGTTTTCTGAGGGAGCCTGGTCCCTCGGGGTCTGGGAGGCTCTGCCATTAAACGAAGATCCACAGAGAGACCAGGACCGGGGATGCTGAGGGCGCAGGGACTCTCCCCTCAGCGGAGGGCAGCGGTGTCCTGGGTTTGTGGAAGGAGGTCCAAGCCCCAAAGCTATGGGTTTCTTTACTCTCCTGGGGGTGGGGCCCGGCTGCCTGCCACTTTCCCCAGACCACTCCCACGCCAGAGTCCTGGGGTGCCCTGCATTTGGCAGGCACCATGCGCTAGCTTTTCTGAAAGCAGATTCTACTCGACCTTAGCAGATGCCATAGGATTCATCAGGAAAGAGTTGCCTAAAAGAAAAAAAAGAAAAAAGAAAAAAGCAGCTGGGTTTTAACGAGGGGATTTCAGGGGGAGGTGTTGTTTGCTTTGGTTTGGTTTTGGGTTTGTTTGTTTGCTTGCTTGCTTGTTTTCTGGTACAGGGGGTTGAACCCGGGGCCTCCCGCTTGCATGCTTTGCAAGTGCTGGACCACTGAGCTGCACCCCCAGCCCTTTCCCCCCCCCCCCACTCTTTGAGACAGGGTCTTGCTAAATTATGCAGACTTCCTCCGGTCTCAAACTTGTGATCCTCCCTCAAACTTGCGATCCTCCTGCCTCCGGAGCCTCTGGGATTACAGGCGTGCACCACCACACCGGGCTCTGGGTTTTTGTTGTTGTTTGTTTGTTTTGTTTTGTTTAGAGGGAGTAGCTTGTGTGTTTGTTTTTTGAGACAAGGTCTTGCAATGTAGCCCAGACTGGCCTGGAATTCAGGATCCTCCTGCCTCAGCCTCCTAAGTGCTGGGATTACAGATGTGTGCCACCCCACCTGAGTAATTTAGCATTTCATTCATTCATTCACTCACTTTTATTTTTAGTAATTTTTTTAGCTAGTATACAACTAATGGGTTTCATTATGACATTTCCATCCTCGAATATCATTGTACATTGTTCATGTTCCCCTCCCCGCGCTACCCTCTCAGTAAATTGTTGTTGTTGTTAGGTGTCATCCAGTTGGTATCTGACTCATACTGACCCTCATAGGGTTTTCAATGGCTGACCGTTTCAGGATTGCCTTGGGAGTGGATTGCCAGGTCCTTCTCCCATTTTTGTGGTGCTGGGAATTGAACTCGGGACCTCAGAGACTTCAGCGCAGCACTCTACTAACTGAGCTAAATCCCGGCTCCCTCAGTAAATTAGCCCTTCTTTTATCAATTCGATGAGTGACTAAGGAAAAAAAAAAAACAACAACTTTAGGATGCTGCAGCCCAGATGAACCTCACATTCCTACCGAATGCCTGTGACTCCACTCCTACCGCATCCTGAGAGAAGACTCCCTGACACAGAGCGTGCCTAGCATTTGCGCAGCCCTGGGTTTGATCCCCAGAATGCCAAAGAATTGTTGCTGTTGTTAGGTGCCGTCGAGTTGTGTCCGACTCATATCAACCCTCATAGGGTTTTCAATGGCTGCTTGTTTTTCGAGATTGTCTTGGGAGTGGATTGCCACGTCTCCCATTTTTGCAGTGCTGGGAATCAAACCTCAGAGACTGCAGAGCAGTGCTCTACCAACTGAGCTAAACCCCAGCCCCAGCAAAAAATTAAAAGGATAAAAAATAAAGAAAGTAAAATAGGGTTCCTAGGGCCGGGGGTGGAGGAGAGGAGCCCAGTGCTTAACGGGGACAGAGTTTCAGCTTTGCGAGACCAGGAGCTCTGGAAAGCGACATGGGGACGCTTGCATACCAATACGGATGTGGTTCTGATCACGGAACTGCGCACTGAACAGGGGTTAAGATGGTAGATGCTGGGATATGCATATTTTACCACAATTTTAAATAAATAATGAATTAAGAAAAGAGCTTTAGGGCCTATTCTAGAAAAAAATACCCCCCTTTCTGCTTCGTTGCAGGTGTTAGCGTTACGCTGATTTCAGAGACAGCTTGACGCCCAGGACAGGCGTTCCTCCGTGGGCAGTGGAGGGTGAGCCCGGACTCTTCTGGAGCCTGGGAGCAAAGCAACTTTTGCTCATGAGTAATGACTGTGGTTTTCTGGCAAACATTAAGGAGGAAGGAACTAAAAATACTTATCGGCCACTCTGCCAAAACTCCACAGTGCTCGGAACGTACCAGGCCAACATGTTGAAGTGCTTTCAGCGGGAGAAGGATCTGCCTGAAACCCAAGGTCAAAGGCATCTCACGCCTTCCCCTTAGCCTCTCAAGATGGCTGCTGCACAGGAGGAGGCACAGGCTGCCTAGCACAGCTGTCTACCCAGGACACAGGCGGCAGCCAGAGGAAGTGACCAGGTCTGCAGGCTGCAGCCACAGCGGCCCCTCCCCTCTGCCCAGCTTCGGGGCCCGGCCGAGCTCCCCAGCCAGGGCCTCTTCTGCTGCCAGTTCAAAGACACTAAGACGGAAAGAGCAACGCAGACATTTCCCTAAGGCTTCCTCCCAGGCTTCGGGAATCCAAGCCGGAGACACCTGCAGAGGGGCTGGGGAAGGGAGAGAGAGGTGCGGGGAGAAGGCAGCCTAGGTGGCATAGGGTCCTTGAGACCTGTCCTTGCAAACCTTCAGGTGCACATGAATCAGGGAGGAGACTGGTCGTGATGCAGGTATTGATTCAGCAGGTGTGGGGTGGGGCCGGATCGTGCATCACAGGTGTCCACCAATGCAGCTGGCTCATGGAGCACACCATAAGAAACGAAACAAAACCCTACCAGGCACAGAGGACAAATAGGAATGGGGGTTGGCAGCAGCTGATCCAGGTAGGGCAAGCGTCTGGTCCGAGGGGTAGAGAACAATTTCAGAAGCCTGCAAGTCGGATGGGAGCAGGCGCTGCGTGACTGTGCTACACCAGCCAGGGAGAATTTTACTCAGATTGACATGAGCCAGGTCTTCATGTTGGTTTGGGAAACACACCTTTGGGGAAAGGGGGTCCTTGCCGAAAGGATACACTGGCCCAGAGGGATGAGCCGCAGACTCTGGGATACCTGGGTTCAAACCTCAGATGTTTCAGGTCAGCTGTGAGATCTTGGACAAGGCCCTCTGAGGGTTACTTCCTTTACTTGGAGCCTAATAATGTGAGCCTAATAAGTGAGCCTAATAATGGTGCCCTTCTTTAATAGACAGAATCACGGCCTTCAAAGATGCCCACATCCTTGCCAGGCGCGGTGGCACACGCCTGTAATCCCAGCGGCTCAGGAGGCGGAGGCAGGAGGATCACAAGTTCGAGACCAGAGGCAGTCTGCGTAATTTAGCGAGACCTTGTCTCAAAAAAGTAAAAACAAAAAGGGGGGGGGGCTGGGGGTGCAGCTCAGTGGTCCAGCACTTGCAGAGCATGTAGGCGCATCCAAAGACTAACCAGACTGACTCTCCTTAGCTTCTGAGATCAGGTGGGATCGGATGCCAGGGTGCCATGGCTGCAGACTCCAGGGTCTGCTAGCAATCTGTGACCCCTGTGGGTTCACTGAATGCCCAGGGATAAGTGAATGCAGAAAGTGTGGCTGTTACTGGGTGCAGTGGCGCACGCCTGTCATCCTAGCAACTTGGGAGGCGGAGACAGGAGGATCGCAAGTTTGAGACCAGAGGCAGTCTGTGTAACTTAGCGAGATCCTGTCTCAAAAAAAAAGTGAAAAAATGGGCTGGGGGTGCAGCTCAGTGGTCCAGCACTTGCAGAGCATGTAGGCGCAAGGCCCTGGGTTCAACCCCCAGTACTGGGGAAAAAAAAAAAAGATGTCCGTATCCTAATCCTCAGCACCAAAGAAATGTCATTTTCCAGGTGAAGAGAGAGGGGCAGTAGGACATCTGAAGCCACAATTTCAGACTGATGCAAAAAAGGAGAGCCGGAACTGAGCACCCCATAAAGGAGGTACTGCCTCTGACTGAGATCCTGCTCAGCTCCCAGATTACCAGGCCTGGACCTGGGCCAGGGCATAATGTATTATAAGTATAGAGTAAGTTATTCAAATTATGATCATTTCAGGAACCATTTTTTATGAGAAAATAAATTTTAAATAATAGCATTTTAAACTTTATGGTTACATTTGTCATGTGACCTGGGACAAGGTATATTTTTGCACTGAAATGGGACACATTAATTATCTCTAAAGTAATACCCACTCAGCAACAGCATTAGCAGGATGGAAGGACGGGCTGAATCAGACAGCCATTTTCTCCACCTGAGACACGTGACTCCACATCCAGTGGGGCACACACATGCACACACGCGTGTATGCACACACACACACACACACACACACACACACAAAGGATGCAGGTAGGGCAATCGGGCCTGTGGGCCTAAAATAGGTCTCTGAAAAGCAGTGGAAGATTCCAAATAGAGCGGTAGATTTTCATGATTTTCATTCAGGCCCCTAAAAAGTAGTATTACATAAGTGCGCATGCGCACATTTGCTTTGGTTGTTTAACTGTTCATTAAACACTTCAACTTGTATTCCCAAAATTCTAAGAAACTTCTTCCATCAATAATGAGTGCTCTGCCTGTCCTCCACATTCCTGTGGGAACATAGAGGTTTTGGGCTGGCTCATTGTCCATGCAGAAGGCTAGAGACAGGCAGCAGACAGCTGGACGCATGGACGGCAGGGTTCCTGGCAGCAGACCCATGACACTAGACATAGCAGACCCCCATAGAGTCTTTGT
>VMDO01033363.1:0-18033 GCA_007922755.1 Pedetes capensis
ACTCATGCCATGGTATTTTCAGTGGCATCATATGGTTGTGAAAGCTGGACATTGAACAAGAGAGACAGAAAAAGAATTGATGCTTTTGAATTGTGGTGCTGGAGACGTCTATTGAATATACCATGGACTGCCAAAAGAACCAACAGATCTGTCCTAGAAGAGGTACAACCAGAATGCTCCTTGGAAGCAAAAATGGCCAGACTGCGTCTTACATATTTCGGACATGTAGTCAGGAGAGAACAATCCCTCGAGAAGGACATCATGTTCGGAAGAGTGGCAGGTCAACGCAAAAGAGGAAAACCCTCCACCAGATGGATTGACACAGTGTCTGCAACAATGGGTTTAAACATAAATAAGATTATTTGCCTGGCACAGAATCGGCAAGTGTTTCGATCTGCTGTACATAGGGTCGCTATGAGTCGGACTCGACTCGACGGCACCTAACAACAACAACAACATATTCTATTCAACAAATACTTTAATTTCAACAAGCAGGTCTTTTTTCCAACTCTTAATATCTGTGATATTGAAACTTGAGGATGTTGAAATGTAATATCTATTGTATTTTGGGTTCTTTTTACGTGTTACTGAACTGTATGTGTAACTCTTCTGGAGATAGATATAGATAGATAGATAGATAGATAGATAGATATTTAGAAAACTCTGGACTGTGTACTTTATGAGACCCATGTGGTTGACTATAAAAGTTTATGTCATAATAAAGCCTTAATTAATCATAATATTTTTAATGCTCATCTATTTATTTGACTTTGAATATGTTTGTGGTCTCTGCCATAACCCTTGGGATATTGTTTTTGTTTTGTTTTTTCCTCCTTTTGAGAAACAAAGGTGGTGTAGTAATTGTTGAATTTGGGATGCAGTTCATTATATTTCCTTTTCCTTCTTTATTATACTCACCACTATCTGGCCTCACCTTATTTATGTGCATCTGATCTGTCCCTCTTCCCTTCTGCTTCATAAATTCCAGGAAAGCAGGCTCATTCTCATTCAATGCTGTATCCTCAGCACATAACAAAGTGCCTAGCACAGAGGAGCTCAGACAGATAATAAATGGATGAATTATGTGTGTATGTATGTATATATATATATTTGTGCGTATATATATACACACACACACACATATATATATATGAATATGATTGACATCTCCAGAAATGATGCTGAACTGTGAAGTTTCCTAGTTTCCAGATGAGTGATATGTCTGCAGTATCCTTGCTTTATACAGTTATAAAGCAGAAGTTGTTTTTCTCATTCTTTGGTAAAAAATCCCAGAAAATATAAGGTAGTAAGTTAACATAGTATTACTGCCTCTTACAGTGCTTTGGTTAAATGTTGATATGATGACTCAAATTTTAGGAATTATTTAAAATGATGTAGTAGTGGGTGGTGAAGAGAAATTAATTACAAAGAGAGTGAATTTTCTTTAGTAAGCAGTAGATGGTGCTACTGGCTTTCATTTGCTGACTTGATTATTCCATTTCCCATAAAAACCATAGCATTAGATTGCACTAAAACAGTGTGTTTGTTAGTTAGCTGGTGGTATTGGTGGGCATTATACTTAAAATGAAAAATTTTAGATTGATCTCCCTTTCTACCTTCCCTTTGTTAGCCATTTGTAAATTTGAAATGGTCAGCATAAAATGTATTAGGTAACAGAATATATGTTTAGGGTATAATATATTTCAGACTGAGTTTCTATCTGGCTTACCTAGATGGATGAAGCACTACAATCTCTTACAAAATAGAGATGATATGGATATTTATATTTTTTTGATAACATTTGATAACATATGTTATCACCAAACTCCATTTTTAATTAAAAAAAGATTTTTAGCCGGGCACTGTAATCTCAGTGACTCGGGAGGCAGCAGCAGGAGGATCACAAGTTTGAGACCAGAGGCAGTCCGCATAATTTAGCGAGACCCTGTCTCAAAAAGTAAAAAAGTGGGCTGAGGGTCCAGCACTTACAAAGCATGCAAGTGCAAGGCCCCTGGGTTCAACCCCGAGTTCCGTACCAAGAAAAAAGAAAAAGAAAAAAAAGTATTACTAATTTTTAATGTACAATGTAATGGGTCTCACAGACTCCATTTTATGTTTTAGCATTTTCCTCATTTCTGGGAAAAGAGCAAAATGACATTTCTTATATAGCTTGTCTACACCCTCTCAGAGAGGTTTTGATAACCACTGAAATCATAGCATATGTGCGATAAAAATACTAAGTTGTAGAACTTTCTTTTAAGATGAGTATGTCAGCTCTTCTCTCTTGAGAAGCCCACATCCATGTTTTGGACATGTTCTATGATTTTTTTTTCTTAAGTGTTTCTCTGCTAAGCACCCAGACTTGCTCTAAGGCATGTATTGCTCCTTACCCATACCTAATAAACTTGCTTTGTTTCAAAAAAAACATGAAATGAATATGTCATACCTTAACATCCAGATGAAAGTTACACTTCATAATAGTTCCCTTACGAGCACTACTTACTCCAGCTGTGCTGCAAAAGTATGTTTCTGGAAGTCTTCCTGAAATGCCATGAGAATCATTATGTGACTATGCAAGAAAATCCATTTCATCATTTTAGTTTCACAAAAACTTTTTTAGCAGCTTAATAGTGACCTGGGCTAGGATTTAGCTCAGTTGGTAGAGCGCTGCTCTGCAGTCTCTGAGGTCCCCAGTTCGATTCCCAGCACCACAAAAATGGGAGAAGGACATGGCAATCCACTCCCAAGGCAATCCCAAAATAATCATCCATTGAAAACCCTGTAAGGGTCGCTATGAGTCAGACACGACTCGACAGCACCTAACAACAACAACAACAATAGTGACCTACCTTAATCACCAAACCAAGTGTTAATATATCTTGGCTGTTCTCTGAGAACTAAACCAGTAGGGAAACTTGGAAGAAAGTGTCATAGACTTTGAATCTGCAAAAGAGATTATTTGAAGCACAGCTTGCATCACTGAATAAAGGAATTGTTTTCTGATGTCACTATTTTGAAGTGGACACTATGATTTGGATGTGTATGTTTAATTTTTTTAAAAGCTTAATTACCTAATAATAATATATAATAATTTTAAAAAATCCAAATTTAATGAATAGTATGGAAACGTAGTTTAAGGAAACAGTGCCTTTATCTCCCTTTTCTTTTTTTAAAACAGATTTTCTCTCAAGTTCAAAACTGTCTTTAATTAATGACTGGATATTGTTGTACAAAAAAATTGGAATAAGTTCTATGTGTTAATTATGCTAAATTTTAAGCCTACATTTCACAAATAACATATTTAGAATTGTAAAAAAAAAAGTTTTCCACTACATTTAATTTTTACACCTACTGTATGCCAACTACTGTGGTAGGGACTTAATATTTATACTATAAATTAATTCTACTATACTTCCTAACTCCCAAATTCCCACTGCAGCTTTTCCTTATTTTTATGTTTACTAAATGAACACATCTATGTGACCACCATCTCACTCAAGAAATAAAACATTTGGGGAGGCGGAGGCAGGAGAATTGAAAGTTCAAATCCAGAGATAGTCTGCGTAATTTTGCAAGACCCTGTCTCAAAAAAAGTTAAAAAAAATGGGCTGGGCGTGCACCTCAGTGGTCCAGCACTTGCAAAACATGCAAGCGCAAGGCCCTAGGTTCAACCCCCAGTACCACAAAAAAAAAAAAGAAAAAGAAAAAGAAAGAAAGAAAAGAAAAAAGAAAAGAAAAGAAAAGAAAAGATTTTACCAGCACTCCGAAAGTGCTACTTCCCAAAGGAACCACTATAACCACCACCTCATCAGAGACTCGTTTGCTCTAAGTAGAATCACAGTATATGCATTTTTTTGTTTCAGGCATCTTTCAGTTGACATTGTTTTTGAGATAATTATCCATGCTGTGCAACTGTAGTTCAGTGTCACTGTGTATAGTATTCCATTGTTTAAATACACAAATTTATATAGTCTAATAGAATTGCTCCTTTACACATTTCTGATTAGGGGCTGTTGCAGAAAAAAATGCTGTAGCATGTGTGTACAAGCATATATTTACTTAGTTCTGGTGGATGGAAACCTAGGAGTGAAAAGACTTGGGTCATCAGTATACATTCTTTTGCTAAAGAATTTTTAATGTCCCTGACTAAGGTCCTACTTCAGACGCTGCCTTACCATGACATATGGTATGTGAATCCTACTGACTTTCTAAAACACACACAAAGAAAGGCCAAATTCTGAAAAACATTGAGACCGAACAGTTTTGGAGGAGGGTTTAGGGAGCTGTGTATATAAATGCAAAATGGGCATGCATATGACAATTTGATGTATTTCTTTTTCCAATCTACTGCCTCATTAAGCCTCACTAGAAGGAATCTATGGAAGAAGGATGTGGCAATCCACTCCTGAGGCAATCCCAAAACAATAAGCCATTGGAAACCCTATGAGGGTCACTATGAGTGGGACATGACACAATGGCACCTAACAACAACAACAGAAGGAATCTATATATTTATTCGTTAGTCCTGTCTTTTTCTGTTTGGATGTATTTGCTGGTATATTTTTCTGTTTCGGTTTATAAGTGAAAGCCCTAAAGAGAGGAAGTGCTAAGAGTCCCATAGTGAGGGACGGTGACAGAGAAAGCTCCAGGGCACTGCCCTCCAAACTTTCATGTGCATAAAGGCCTGGTGTGGAGATCCATCCATTCAGTTGGTAAGGAACAGGTTTGTGAATTTGTCTTCTATCTACTACCTAGGAGATTCTGATGCTAAAAGCTTGTGGCCACACTTTGAGAAATACCACGTTCAAGACAGTTTGAAGTTAAATCAGTGTGGTCATCATGCTTCACACAAGTCTAACATCCTTAATATGGTGTGTACTTTCTTTAAAGGCAACCATAGGTTAACAAAGCATGTTCTTTTAAACTTGAGACACCTTGGGATGGGATCATATTATAATAAATTTGGCCAAATATCACATTACTATTTACTCCTCACCAATATGCAACCTTAATATTACACCACAGAGAAGGACATTGTACTCTTTTTTTTATGTATATAAATCCTACCCAGGTTAGAAAAAGATAGAGTGGAGGGAATTTGGAAAATAATAGTAATTATTGTAAATATTATTGCTGTTAGGTGCCATTAAGTTGTGTCTGACTCATAAGGACCCTAAGTACAACAGAATAAAACACTTACCAACACTGTGCCATGCATGCAGTCTTTTTATGTTTGAGCCCATTGTTGCAGCCACTGTTTCTTCTCATTTTGAGTCGTGTCATCTCAGCAAATGGAGGTCCCAGGAGCTTTACTCCATTCCCATCATTAGAGTCGATTCTACTTTGAGGAAGCAACTCTTCCCCAGTTTTTAGTTGCACAGCCTGTGGGGGGGGCGGTGCTCCTCTTCCAGCACTATTAACTATTCAGAGTTTTCAATAGATAATTATTTTGAAAGTGGGCTGCCAGGTCCTCCCTAGTCTGTCCTGGTCTAGAAGTTCAGCTGAAACCTGTCTACCATGGGTGGCCCTGCTGATACCTGAAATACCGGTAGCATAAACAAGAATAGATAAATGGGATTACATGAAATTAAAAAGCTTCTGCACAGCAAAAAAAACAATTAACAGAGTCAAGGAAACCCCCACGGAATGGGAAAAAATCTTCGCATTTTATACATCAGACAAAGGTCTAATTACTAGAATTTATAAAGAACTCAAGAAAAAACCAAACAACCCAATACACAAATGGGCAAAGGAACTGAGTAGACAGTTCTCAAATGAAGAGGTCCATAAAGCCATGAAACACATGAAAAAATGCTCAATATCCCTAGCCATTAGGGAAATGCAAATTAAAACAACTCTGAGATTTCACCTTACACCAGTAAGAATGGCCAAGATCAATAAAACAAATAACAACGAATGCTGGAGAGGTTGCAGCGAAAAAGGAACACTCTTACATTGTTGGTGGAGCTGTAAATTGGTCCAACCACTGTGGAAATCAATATGGAGGTATCTTAAAAAGCTAAAATTAGATCTACCATATGACCCAGCTATAACACTGTGGGAATTTACCCAAAGGGAGATGGATCATCATAACACAGAGACACCTGCACCTCCATGTTCAATGCAGCACTTTTCCCAATAGCAAGGATATGGAATCAACCAAAGTGCCCTTCAACAGAAGAATGGATAAAAAACTATGGTACATATACATAATGGAATACTACTCAGCAATCAAGAAAAATGAAATAAGGACATTCGCAGCAAAATGGACGGAATTAGAGAAAATTATTTTAAGTGAACGAACACAAGCTCAGAAAGAGAAACACCACATGTTCTCACGCATATGTGGGAGCTGAATCAAAATTATAAGAAGGAAAAATCCTATTCAAAGGTCAGATCAAAATAAAAGGGAAAAAAAGCTAAGAATGATGTTAATATAAATGGTCTAGAAAATGCATGGGCTGGGATTTAGCTCAGTGGGTAGAGCGCTGCGCTGCAGTCTCTGAGGACCTGAATTCAATTCCCAGCACCGCAGAAATGGGAGAAGGGCCTGGCAATCCACTCCCAAGGCAATCCCGAAGCACTCAGCCATTGAAAACCCTATGAGGGTCGCTATGAGTCAGATACCGACTTGACGGCACCTATCAACAACAATAAGAAAATGCATGCAATTGTTCTAACAAGATAAAAACAAAGATCCTACAGGAAAAGTTTCTATTTTAAACAGAACTGGAACTCAAGGACATATAGAAAAATATTACCAAATAAATGACAGAGAAGACTTAGATGGGGAGGGTGGGATGGGGGGAAGCATACAAGAGGGTAAGGGGGAACCTATATGAATAATGTACATCAAAATGCATATATGGAAATATCACAATGAAAAGCATGACGGAATGAATCACATTAAGGTGTACAGTAAAAATTTCTAAAAAATAAATAAATAAATAACCAGTAGCACAGCTTTCAGCCTTGCAGCAACATGAAAGCCTCCACAGCACAAGTTGACAGACACGTGTGGATCAATGCCTGAGATTGTTTTAATACCAACCTACAGCAGCTGTGTCTTTGGTGACAGGGAAATAAATAGCACTGGGTTGTTGACTTTATGGAGGATTTGGCTGTGAGAAAATAAAGGTGCTTTGTGAACTATAACATCGGACACTCTTTTTCCCCTTTCAGATAGACTTTCTGTTTTCAGACTTACTGCACACAATAGAATCACAGACAGGGTCAGGCACATTCATTTGGATAAAGTACAGTCACAGTGCCAGTCCCAGGCTTTTCTTTTAAGTACTCCAAGATCAAAGAATGAACATTTCAGTGTGAGGAAAGCAGCACTCCAAAAGCATTTATTTTGAAATTTATGAAAACTCTGGACTGTGTACTTTATGAGACCCATGTGGTTGACTATAAAAGTTTATGTCATAATAAAGCCTTAATTAATCATAATATTTTTAATGCTCATCTATTTATTTGACTTTGAATATGTTTGTGGTCTCTGCCATAACCCTTGGGATGTTGTTTCTGTTTTGTTTTTTCCTCCTTTTGAGAAACAAAGGTGGTGTAGTAATTGTTGAATTTGGGATGCAGTTCATTATATTTCCTTTTCCTTCTCACCACTATTATACTCACCACTATGTGGCCTCACCTTATTTATGTGCATTTGATCTGTCTCTCTCTCTTCCCTTCTGCTTCATAAATTCCAGGAAAGCAGGCTCACTCTCATTCAATGCTGTATCCTGAGCACATAACAAAGTGCCTAGCACATAGGGGAGCTCAGACAGACAGTAAATGGATAAATGACTGACAGCCGTGAGGCTACTAAGCTACATCAGGTATGGCAAACATTCTTTCACACTGACTGATACCAGATTCAACAGAGAAAGCCGTTTCAACATAACCAGCATCAAGTTATTGGGAAATGGTACATAACTGAAACCTATTCGGCATCCCTGGACTACATGACCTCAAAGATCTCTAAGCTTAATATTCTTTGATTCTGTGCATCAGAACATAAAGTAGCTAAGACATTTAAAAGGAAGTTTTAATCAGAAGACTTACAGTATGCCTTACTTAAGAAGAACCTGCCTTGTGGCCACCAAAGTTCCCCTTAAATGTTCATAAAATCAGTGCCTACAAAGCAAATCATTTTCCCGTACAAATATTATCATTAGGGAGATATATCGCTAACTAAAGATTTGGTCCCATCAGACCTAAAAACATGGTGCTGTGGTGCACACATATAATCTCAGCAACTGAGGAAGCTCAGGAAAGAGGGTCTCAAGTTGGAGGCCAGAGGCAGCCTATAACTTATTAAGACCCTGTCTCAAAACGCTGGGGACCTGGAGGTGCAGCTGAGTAAAGCACTTGTCTAGTGTGGGCAAGGCCATCAGTTCAACCCCCTCATACTGAAGAAAAAAAAGCCTGCTAAAAACAACTATGTGTTAGAATGAAGATAACAAAAATACTTTAATAGAAAGTGATTAGCTGTATTCAGTAAAATGGGTTTGCACGTATTATAAACATTTGTTATACAAGGGACCTCAACACACAAAGGTATATAATAAATGGAATCTAAAATTTTTAAAACAAAACATCTCACTAGGACAAACAATAGTTTATACAGGCTCTGATCTGGTGTTATGTGCTGAAGTGTGTCCCACCAAAAATCTGTTGACGCCCTAACTGCCAGTACCCCAGAATGTGACTGTTTTGGAGGTAACGTTTTCTTTGGGTTTTTTGTTTGTTTGCAATACTAAGGGTTGAACCCAGGGCCCCACGCTTGCATACTCTGCAAGTGCTGGACCACTAAGCTGCACCCTCAGCCCAATTTTTTACTTTATGAGACAGGGTCTCACTAATTACGCAGACTGCCTCTGATCTCGAACTCGTGGTCCTCCTGCCTGTGCCTCCTGAGCCACTGGGATTATAGGCATGCACCACCACACCTGGCTTGGAGGTAAGGTTTTGAAAGAGGTAATCAAGTTATAATGAGCCTGTTAAGGGTGGGCCAGTCTGAATGGTATCCTTATTTAAAAAGAGGAAATTTGGACACACAAACAAGAGACATGAAAGATTGTGTACAAACAAGACCATGAGAAGACACAGCAAGAGGCCATCTGCAGGCCAGGGAGAGATGCCACAGAAGGAACCAATCCTATTGACCCCTTCACCTCTGATGTCTGGTCTTCTTAGAAGTATGAGAAAATGAATTTCTGTTGTATACGCCACCCAATCGGTGGTGTTTTTTTATGTAGCGTTAGCAAACTAACACAGTTGGCCTGAATCTCACAACTGCATTCAAAGTACTACAACAGACTCAGTAAACGTTCACTCTGGTGAAGTCCCTCATACTCCTTCCACGTCTGCCATCCCAGAATTGGAGTTTGGCCTTCTTTTAGAAAGCAGGCCAAACTTTTCCATTCCCTGGTATTTTAAAACAGTATGGGAGGAGGAGAACTTTTGATGTGGAGAACAAAGGAAATTTTTCACATGATAAAACTTAAAACATACCAGAAAACAGAAAATAGAAAAATGAACTTCCATATACCGCTTGCCCATCCAATAAGTACCAAGATTTTGTCCTTTTTACTTTACTTTCACTGTCTCTTTTCTGCTTATTTTCCCTTAGCAATAGAACCTAATTTAATAGTATTTTATTGACTATACAATGACACTATGGAATTTATGTATGTTGGTATACGACTAAAGCTAATTCATATTAATACAAACATAAAAAGAAATTAAACTGTGAAATATTTACACTTTTGGAATTCCAGACTCATTCTGTGCCATTTATTGAAGTTACCAATCCAGAAAACAATTTTATTCCTGAAAAACAGAAGGTGGAAGACAAAATATTGTTCTAAGTTGTTTCATTACAGTGACCTAATTTTCAAATTCACACTACTTTTTCACTGAGATACAATTCATTCACTATAAAATTCATCTTTTTAAAGAGTATAATCCAGAAGCCAGGCATGGGGGCACATGCCTCTAATCCCAGCAATTTGGGTGGCAGAGACAGGAGGATCGTGAGTTCAAGGTCAGAGGCAGCCTGCATAACTTAGTGAGACCCAGTCTCAAAATTTTAAAAAGTTAAAAGAAAAAAAGTGGGGCTGGTGTTGCAGCCCTGTGGTAGTGCCTGCAAAGTATGTGCAAGGCTCTATGCTCAACCCCAAATACCACAAAAATAAACAAGTATGTAATCAGACTTTTTAATATAGTCAGTTGTTCAAGCACCACCATTTAATTTCAGAACATTTTCATTGCATCAAAAAGAAACCTGGTGGTGGCGCACGCCTGTAATCCTAGCGGTTCGGGAGGCGGAGGCGGGAGGATCGCAAGTTCGAGACCAGAGGCAGTCTGTGTAATTTAGCGAGACCCTGTCTCAAAAAGTAAAAAAAATGGGCTGAGGTGCAGCTCAGTGGTCCAGCACTTGCAGAGCATGCAGGCGCGAGGCCCTGGGTTCAACCCCCAGTACCGCAAAAAAAAAAAAAAAAAAAAAGAAACCTGGTACCCATTACCAGTCACTCCCCATTCACCCCTCCCTCAGTCCCTGGAAACCACTCACCTATGTACTGGCTCTAAAGATTTGCCTACTCCAGACATTTCATATCAATGGAATTGTACATGTGGCTTTGTGTGTCTTCCTTCTTTCAATTAGCCTACAATTTCCAAGGTTTATACATGTTGTAGTATGTGTCACTTTTACAGCTGAACACTAATTCCATTATATAGATATACCATATTTTATTGATCCATTCACCAGTTGAGACACTTGATTTGTTTCTACTTTTTGACTATTATGAATGCTTCTAGAAACACTTGTGTACAAATTTTTGTGCAGAGTTTCAGTTCTCTTGGGTATATACCTAACAGTGGAATTGCTGGATCATATAGTTTAATTGCTTAACTTCTGAGTAATTGCCAAAAGGTTTACCAATGTGACTGCTCCATTTTATACCAGCAGTGTACGAGGGTTCCAATTTCTCAAGACCCTTGCCAACCCTTGTCATTTTGATGATGCCACTATTGTGAAACCGTTACCATTATCCATCTCCAAAATTTTTTTCACCTTCCCATGTTGAAAATTCACAGCCATTGAACACTAACTGCTCACTTTCCTTTCCCCAGGCCCTTTCTATTTTCTCTCTATAGACTTAGCTACTCCAGGTACCTCATGTAAGTGGAAGTATACAGTATGTGTCCTTTTGTGACTGCCTTGTTTCACTTCGCATAATGTCCTCAATGTGTCTATGTGTACAGCATATTTCAGAATTTCCTTTCTTTTTAAAGCTGAATAATATTCCATTGTATATATGTACATTTTGTTTATCCATTCATCCACTAATGGGCACCTGGGTTGCTTCCACCTTTTGACTACTATAAATACAAATGCACCTCCATTTATAATGAGGTTATGTCTTGATTAAAACCATTGTAAACTTGAAAACAGTCTAAGTGGAAAATGTACTTAATACACCTAACCCACCCAACACCATGGCTGGGATTTAGCTCAGTTGGTAGACCACTGCTCTGCAGTCTCTGAGGTCCCAAGTTCGATTCCTAGCACCATAGAAACGGGAAAAGGACGTGGCAACCCACTCCCAAGGCAATCCTGAAACAATCAGCCACTGAAACCTCTATCAGGGTCGCTATGAGTCGGACATGACTCAACGGCACCTAACAACAACCACCCAACATCATAGTTTAGCAACACAGTAGCAAAGGGAATAAAGCTGCCAATCATCTGACTTTAAAGATTGTGCTGGATTATCCAATAAGCCTAGTATAATTCCAAGGATTCTTCAAATATGACAAACGGGGGCAGAAAAAAATGTCAGGGATGCAGTAAAAGAAAGACTCAACTGGGAGCTTGGAGCTAAAGAACAAAGGCAACCTCCCACACCTGGAGAAAAGCAGCAAACATTCTCCCCAGAGCCTCCAAGAAAGAAAGCAGCCTGCCCACACCCTGACTTTAGCCAGTGAGACCCATTCTGGACTTCTGACCTACAAAACCATTAAGATCTGCATTGTTTGAAGCAGACAGGCTTTTGGTAATTTCTTATAGCAGCAACTGAAAACCAATACAATATCAAAGAACTTGAAAAAATACATTCATTTTGAATCTGCCCTAAAATTCTCATTAATAGAATTTATATATAAATGTAGCCGGGCACAGTGGTGCACGCCTGTAATCCCAGTGACTCAGGAGGCAAGAAGATCTCAAATTCGAGACCAGAGGCAGTCAGAGTAATTTAGCAAGACCCTGTTTTGAGACCCTGTCCCAAAAACTAAAAAGTGCTGGGGGTGCAGCTCAGTGGTACATCACTTGCAAAGCATGGTAGTTTGAGGCCCTGGGTTCAACCACTTGCAAAGCATGGTAGTTTGAGGCCCTGGGTTCAACCTCCAGTACTGCAAAATAAATAAATAAATAAATAAAACAAAAGGATTTGTATATAAATGTTATAACAGAAAAAAAGAAAAAATATTGTATATAACCACTAATTAAAATCAGGTATGTTAGAGCAATCCACATAATGGAATGTAAGCCATTACAAGTAAATCTTTCAAAAGAATGTATCCAAATGGAAAAATATTCCTAGTGCTGTAATGAATAGGGAAAGATTTAAAATTATACCCATGGCCAGGCACAGGGGCACACACCTGTGATCCCAACAACTTTAGAAGCAGAGGCAGGAGAATCACAAGTTTGAGGCCAGAGGCAGCCTGTATAACTCGTTAAGACCGTGACTTAAAATAAAAAATAAGTAATGGGCTAGGGGTACAACCCACTGGTAGAGCACTTGTAAAAAAAATATGTGTGAGGCTCTGGGTTCAACCCCCACAGACTAAAAACAAAAAAAATTAGATCATCCATTCTCAATTATAAGGCTAGAGAGATATTCAAATAGTATTCTTAATTACACATGGTAGAATTACTAAGATTAGTTTCTTTAAATGTTTATTTCCAATTGTTCTGGAGATCAAAAATAAAAGGGAAAACAAAGTTGAGAAAAGGGAATGCCCAGTTCACTTTGAAGATATAGAGCCTACTAACACAGTATCATCCTCATTTCCTACAAAAAGTGTACATGTGGGTTTATAAAAAGAATATCAAAGTGTTAACTGGTATTAACTCAAGGTAGAATGTTCACAATTTGCTAGGTTTTTTCTCTCTTTTTTCTCTTTTTCATTTTCTTTTTTTCCCCCCGCTGCAGTAGTTGGAGTTAAACGCAGAGCCTGGCACATATTTTGCAAGTACTCTACCACTGAGCTGTACTTCCAGCCCAGTTTTTGAGTCAGCGTCTCCCTAAGTTACACAGGTCGCCTCTGGCCACCAACTCTCGATCCTCCTGCCTCCACCTTCTGAGCTGCTGGGATGGCAGGTATGCACCATTGCTCCTGGCACAATTTTCTTTGTGCTTTACTGTATTTCCTAACTGTTCCACAATATTACATTTGCAGTAAGAACAAAAGATACATTGTCTAAAATTGATAAATCAGAAAGTTGCATCAGCATCTTACTGACATGGAGATTAGCCACCAGAAGTTAAAAGTGGTTAAAAGTGATTCATTCTAGGTAACTAAAATAAGATGGCAGCAGGTGCAGCACTTGGGAGGCTAAGGCAGGCTGACTGCAAGTGAAAGGCAGCTTGGGCTACATAGCAAGACCCTGTCTCAAACAAAGAGGGGGAAAAAGAGAGGGAAAGGTGACAGGAAGAGAGTCACATTGTGTTCTAGAACTTTCCATACAACTTATTCTTGAAAGGAGACATGACTGTGGTAAAGTTTTCTCTATTATTAATAAAAACATTTTATTTCTTCTAAGAATAGGAGTATGAGCCTCTGACAAACCTACTAGCTGTGATAACCAGTTCAGATATATTCACTCATCATGTACAGTCTCACTCCAAACTCCTACTTAGGTATTATTAAATGCAACTGGATTTACAGAAATAATTTCCCACCTATAATGAAGGTATATTTACATTTTAAAAGGAAACATGTAAGGTATAAACAAAAGCAAATTTATTTACAAAAATTACAGTATTTACAATAGCACAAACTGAGACAAGTTCTTCTGTTGCTACAACAGAAGCCAAGAGACTTCATTTTCTAATGAGGGTTTTTATCCTGTTTTGTTTGTTTGTTTGAGACAGGGGCTCACTGTGTAGCCCAGGCTGGCCTGGAACTTGTCTTGATCCCCCTCCCTCAGCCTCCTGAGTGCAGTGATTACAGATGTGTGCCACCATGCCTAGGAGAGTTTTATTCTGAAATATGACACATACTCAGTAATCCACTGCTTTTTATAAAAGAAAAATTCCTTTTGAAATAATTCTCAAAAGCCTATTAGTGATATGTACATGAGTCATTTCCCTCAAATGTATTTCCAGAACTACTATGCACAAATCCAGCACAACTGGAACACATGGGGGTAGGGCAGCACTGAACTACTGAATAATCTTTTTTTCAACATTAAATTTCGACTAATCCCCAAACATTTGCCTAGTGGATTAGAACTAAAACTATGCTTTTTAGCTTTAAAAAGAAAATCCCCTCTGCTTTTTAATACCCTGCACAATTCTACCACAACCAATACTGATGTGGCTACTCCTTACAGCTTTGCACTTTATACTTCTGTTACTGTTTAGCAGAATTGTAGTTTCAATTCTGTATGCTATGTACAGGTTTTTTAATCAGAGTCACTACTACTGCTTGAAGAATCTGTTGACATAACCTCTACATCATCTTCATTTTCTTTATTATGCCCAGGAGGTTCCAACAAAAAGTCATTACTGTGATTTGGTGGTAACATATTCATTGACATGTCATTCGACTGCCATGGATACTGTGGAGCAAGAACATCTAGAGAAAAGAAAGAAGTGTATATAAGAAGAGTTGCATTTGTAATTAATCTACTTCATAATTAATTTTCCCTTTATGGAAATATTTTGAAGTAATTGTTAGTGGGTATGGGTGGGGGGGTTGTGAGTGTGTGTGGTGCTAGAGATCAAATGAAACCAGGGTTTCCCACATGCTAATAAACACATGCTTTACCACTGAGCTACATCCCCAGTTAGTGAAGTTTAAGGTCGGAAATAAAAATACACATCTGGCTAAATCAAAGAAGGTCAAATTCAAGAACAAGAAAAATCATGATACTTTCACTACTAGAACCTGTTTTGTTTTGTTTTTTTAAATACTATGTAACTATTCAAATAGTCAATTGATTTTTCTTTTCTAAGACATTTACAGTTACAAATCAAACATTTCCTGTATCTGTGAATATATTTTATGCACATTATATACAATTATATAACGTTGGCTCATACAGATTATTCTATATTTTACAAACACATGATGCTGGGTGCAGTGGCACACATCTGTAATCTCAGTGACCTAGGAGACAAGAGGATTTCAAGTTCAAGGCCAGAGGCAAGGTAAGTAACATCGCAAAACCCTAACTCAAAAAAAAAAAAAAAAAAAAAAAAAAAAAAAAAAAAAAAAAAAATCAAAATAAATGGGCTAGAGGTGTAGCCCAGTGGTACAGCACTTGCAAAACTATGCACAAAGCCCTGGGTTCAATCTCCAAGTAATAAAATAAATAAATAAACAAGTAATAATACCTACTATATTAACTTGAACAATTTCCTATCAGACAGAAGAACTGCTATTATAAATGATTCTGATCAAAGAGAAGTTGACTGGCAATGTATATATAAGAAATATCCTATAAAAAAAGTGCCCAAATGAGCCAGGCATGGTGGTGCACACCTATAATTCCAACAACTTGGGAGGCAGAGGCAGGACAATGCCAAGTTTAAGGCCAGAGGCAGCCTGCATAACTTAGCGAGACTCTGATTAAAATAAAAAAATAAAAATGGGCTAGAGGATCAGCCCAGTGGTAGAGTACTTGCAAAATATATGCAAGGCCCTGGATTTAACCCCTAGGATCATGAAAAAAAAAAAAAAAAAAAAGGCCCAAGTCATACTAAGAGTCTATTTCTATCTTTGTTTTGGTTTGGATTTTTCAGGCAGGGGCTCTCTGTGTAGCCCCAGGTTAGCCTTGAACTTATGGCAATCCTCCTCTCGAGTGCTGGGATTACAGGTATAAGCCTCCACGCCTGGATTTTCTTTTCTGAGACAGGGTCTTGCTAAATTGTGCAGGCTGCCTCTGGCCTCAAACTCATGATCCTCCTGCCTCTGCCTCTCTAGTCTCTGGGATTATAGGCTTATAGGCGTCTACCACAGTGCTGCCTGCAGCTGTACCACTGTGGCATCCAATCTTGTCAGATCTTGGAAGTTAAGCAGGGTTGGACCTGGTTAGTACTTGGATGGGAGACCTCCTGGGAACATCAGGTGCTGTAGACTTGGGAGATGGACCCGGCAACATCCCACACCCCACACCCCACCCCCGCCAAAAAAAACAAAAAAAAAAAATCTGTCATTGGAAACTATTAATAACAGAGAAGAACTGACAATAGCATTTCATCTGGTGTACATAGGGTCACTATGAGTTGGACACCAACTCGAAGGCACCTAACAACAACAACAACAACCACTGCACCTGGGAAAAGTCTCTATTTCTGAAAAAAAAGAACAGAGCACAACAGGTGTAGTTCAAGACTAAGACAAAGAAGGCAAGTTTTTAAAGGGTCAAAAGAGAGTTATGATGTTTGCTAGATGGTTGTGCCAGTTAGCTTCAGGCTATCCTTTTTCCTGGACCCTGAAGCCATTTCTTCTTGGTCAGCTGCTGCAATGACAAGCTTTGTCAGTAGAGGGCACTGGTGGGACTTTGCAGGAGACCAGGCTTCACTTCCTACCCAAAGTGTCATTTTCCCTTTACTCCAAGGCCTCGACAGTGAGATCATGAAGTAGTACTCATCTCTCAGCAACTTTCAGTAGCGTTCCTGAGGGTGGCTTCCCACAGGATGGGTTCCCAACAAGTTTCCCCAAAACTCCAGTGAGTAATTTCCTTCTTATCACCACTGGCTTCTCACACTTCATCTAACTTCTCTGCTACAGAATGTGCCAATATACCCTGTCTAAGGAGGGCACCAGGACATGAATGTCAGTTCTGGGATGGGGGCAGGAGGACCTTCTTCTACTCTGTGCCTTCTATGGGTCCTGCACCTTCACCCTAGGTGTAACAGCAGCTACCCATATCTGCTACTCCTGTACTTCAGAAAAATAGTTCTCTTTACCCCTTATTATTACTTTTTAGAATTGTTGTTGTTGTTAGGTGCCATCAAGTGGATATCCAACTCATAGCGACCCTCATAGAGTTTTCAATGGCTGACTGTTTCGGGATTGCCTTGGGAGTGGATTGCCAGGCCCTTCTCACATTTTTGCGGTGCTGGGATTTGAAGTCTGGACCTCAGAGAATGCAGCGCAGCACTCTACCAACTGAGCTAAATCCCAGCCCTTTTTAGAATTAGTACTACCTTATTTCCATTTTCCTGTTCAAATGACTGGCGTGGTTTGTCTCCTGACAGGATTATGACTGGCATATAATCCAGTATAACAACAATAAGAAAAATGAGGACTGTCCAAGGAAACTAATATATACACAGAGAGTACCCAAGTTTGCATTTTAGGTCGCTAACAAAATGACAAGCTAAAATATTTAAAGTGACTAACCAGAAATTGTTGTTGTTGTTAGGTGCCGTCGAGTCGGTGACTACGCATGTGCAAAGAGACGATGGAAAAGCTCTGTACAAAATGTCAAAACAAGACCAGGTGCTGACTGTGGATCAGACCATCAACTTCTCATATGCAAGTTCAAACTGAAGCTGAAGAAAGTTAGAACAAGTATACGAGAGCCACAGTATGACCTTGAGTATATCCCACCTGAGTTCAGAGACCACCTCAAAAATAGGTTTAATGCATTAGACACAAATGACAGGAGACCAGAAGAGTTGTGGCATGACATAAAAGATATCATTCAAGAAGGAAGCAAAAAGTTCTTAAAAACACAAGAAAAAAAGAAAAGACCAAATTACATGTCAAGAGAGACACTGGACC
>VMDO01033364.1:0-18016 GCA_007922755.1 Pedetes capensis
CCTGCCACTCTTCCAAACATGATGTCCTTCTCCAGGGATTGTTCTCTCCTGACTACATGTCCAAAATATGTAAGACGCAGTTTGGCCATTTTTGCTTCCAAGGAGCACTCTGGTTGTACTTCTTCTAGGACAGATCTGTTGGTTCTTTTGGCAGTCCATGGTATATTCAATAGATGTCTCCAGCACCACAATTCAAAAGAATCAATTCTTTTTCTGTCTCTCTTGTTCAATGTCCAGCTTTCACAGGGTTTTCAATTCATAGGATTTTCAATTGTTTTGGGAGTTTTCAATTCATAGGGTTTTCACTTGTTTTGGGAGTGGGCTTCTGGGACCTTCTCCCTGTTGTTGTTAGGTGCCGTCAAGTCAAGTCCTACTCATAGTGACCCTCATAGGGTTTTCAATGGCTGATTGTTTTGGGATTGCCTCGGGAGTGGGTTGCCATGTCCTTCTACCGTTTTTGTGGTGCTAGGAATCAAACTCGGGACCTCAGAGACTGCAGAGTGGCGATCTACCAACTGAGCTAAATCCCAGCCTGGGACCTTCTCTCTAGGTTGTCTTAATTTGGAAACTCAACTGAAACCTCTCCACCATGGGTGATCCTGCTGGTATCTGAATAGTGGTAGCATAGCTTTCAGAATCATAGCAACACGCAAGCCTCCACAGTCTGGCAAACTGACAGACACGTGGGGACAAAGATCATGGAACACTTTAATTCCACTTATCTCCTACTTTTTATGTGATTGCTGACATGAGTTTTAGTTTATGTATTTTAAATACCAGAAGACAGTATTTTTTTCTCCCAGAATTTTGGTGTTGAACCCAGGGCCTTGCACATATTTTACAAGTGCTCTACCCCTAGGCTGCTCCCCCAGCCCATCTTTTACTTTTTTTTTTTTTTTCTTTCTTTCTTTCTTTCTTTTTTTTTTTTTTTTTCCAGTACTGGGGTTGAACCCAGGGCCTCATGCTTGCACGCTTTGTAAGCGCTCTACCACTGGGCTGCACCCCCAGTCCTTTTTTTTTTTTTTTAAGACAGTGTCTTGCTAAATTATGCAGACTGCCTCTGGTGTCAAACTTGCAATCTTCCTGCCTCCCCCTCCTGAGTTGCTGGGATTACAGGCCTGAGTCACCATGCCTGGCTCTTTTACTTTTTTATTTTGAGTCAAGGTCTTGCTAAATCTTTCCTCTGCTTCTCAGTTCACTGAGATAACAAGTGTATGCCACTGTGCCTGGCACAGACAGTATTTTTATGCAATTTAGTATTCTAGATTGTTTCATGTAAAGTCTTCTCAACCATTTCAGGGGATCTGCAAGGTCAAAACTATTTTTTGTTTGTTTTTTCAAGGCAGGCTTTCACTATGTAGCCCAGGCTGACCTTGAACTCAAGATCCTTCTGCTTCTGTGTCCTGAGTGCTGGGGTTACAGGTATGCCCCACCATTCCTGGCAAAACTATTTTCAAAGTACTACTAAGACTTTGAGGCTGAGATTTAGCTCAGTTGGTAGAATGCTGCTCCATACTCTTTGAGGACCCTGGTTTGATCCCCAGCACTGCAAAAATGGGAGGACAGGGCATTCCACTCCTGAAGCAATCCCTAAACAATCAGTCATTGAAAACCCAAGAGCCTCTCTTTGAGTTGGGCCCACCTCTAGGGCACCTAACAACAATAACAACTAAAACATTCCTGCTTTCCCTGGGTATCTGCAGAGGATTAGTTCCATGCTACCTGCCTTACCCCTAAGATACCAAATTCCGGGAATGCTCAAGTCCCTTTTATAAAATGGTGAAGTATTTGTGTGTAACCTATGCGCATACCCTCTCTAGATTATTTGTAAGACCTAATATAATGTAAATGCTAAGTAGATAGTTGTCCTATATTGTTTAGGCAATAATGAGAAGAAAAAAGTCCTTTAATGTTTAAAATAGGTACAATTTTTTCTGAACATTTTCTATTCATGATTATTTAAAGTCATTGATTTGGAACCTATGGATGTGGAAGGCCAACTATATTTGCTCCTTTATATGTTCTTTGTTTTTTCTTGCACTCCTCTGCTCTCTTCTGGAACCATTTTCTGCTTCCTGAAGAACTCCCTTTAGTATTCCCTTCATTGGATGTCTGTCACTGTTGAATTTACTCTGTTTTTATTAGTCTGAAAATATCTCATATCTCTATTTTGCAATTTCTTTTAGTAATAGGGGATTGAACCTAGACCTTCGAGCATACTTTGCAAGCACTCTACCACTGAGCTGCACCTGCAGACCCTTTTTTAATTTTTTAATGTTGAAACAGATTCTCCCTAAGTTACACAGGCTGCCTCTGGCCTCGAGCCTGCAGTCCTTCTGTTTCTGACTCTTGAGTCACTGGGATCACAGGCCTGCACCGCTGTGCTTGGCCAGCCTCATTTTTAGAGCAAATTTTAATTAAAATAATGCACAGAAAAGTACGTGAGTCATAAGTGGTGAGTTTTCACAGTGTGGACACACTGTGTAAAGAGGACCCAGATAAAAAAACATTGTTAGCATCTGGAGAGGCCTACCTGTGCCCTCTCAGTCACCACTGTTGTGACTTCTGGTATCAGAAGCCTTGCCTGCTTTTGAGCTTTTATGGGGAGAGAATCAAATAGTGTGTATTACTTATGCCTAACTTCTTTTGCTGAACTTTGTGAGACTGATCCATATTGTGGCATATTTTAATATTTTCCATTGTATGAATATACTATGTTGATCTATTCTGCTCTAAATGGACATTTAGATTTCAGGAGGCCAGTGTTTGGATATTATGAATAATGCTGCTATAAACATTTTTTAATGTATCTTTTGGTAAAGAGATAATAGTATTTGTGTTGGATATATACCTAAAAGTGCAATTGCTAGCTCATGGTGTGTTCAGTATTATAGTAGGTACTGTATTTTTGTCATGTTTTCAAAGTGATTGTACCTCACAGACTTTTAGAATTAAAACCAATCTGGAACATCAGTATAAATTTAAGTGACTATAGTTAACAATAATGTATATTTTCAAAAAAGCTGAAAGAGGATTTTAATGGCTCATGACATAAAGAGGCAATGGATATGGATATTTATTCATTCCACAGTGTATACGTGTATTAAAGTATCACTTTATGCCCATAAATATGTACGATTATTATTTGTCAATCAATTTAAAATAAAGCTAAAATTTTTCAATTAGTTTCATATGTGTAGAGGAATTATATTCCTAATAATAAAGCCTCAGGGCTTATATTTAGCTTTTGAAAACTATGTCTCTTAGTTGTTTTTATGCTACTTGTGCCAATGCAGTTTTTCTTTAAAAAAATTAAGATATCTTTTCTCATCATTTTATTTCCTACTTCCAAAATAATTAGAAGCCAAAATCCTATTATACCTCTTTATATCTTCTGTTTCTGAGAAGTAATGATAGATATAGGTGACAGGTAGTAGTAGAAGCCATTAACAAAGTCCATAGTTTGCCTGGTCCCAGGCTTGGCATGGGATTCCAGGATTCCAGATTTTTAGGGAGGAATCCCTAAAAATGACATAATTCATTTATTTATTTCATGATATTTGAGTGCCTTCTAAGTGCAGTGTGCTAGATTGTGAAGATACAAAGAGGGATAAAATACACCTAGACCTCCAAGAAGCTCACAGATGCATAAACTAACACCCATTGGACAGGTCAGTCAATTCAGAATAGGGCAGGTGTAGAAAACTATGTGGGCTCAGAGAAGAGAGCAACTGACTTTGCCTGGTGACATGAGGCAAGTTTCACAAGGAGATTTAGTCTCTGGAGGTAATAAAGGATGAGCAGTGGGGTAAAAGGAAAACCATGTGAGGCAGAAGGATGTAAGTAGAATTAGAAATGTGCAAGGACATCATAGGGTATTTAGAGAACAGCATACCACACACGTGGACACTTAAGTGTTACATTTGTGGTGCCACCCATTTCCCCATACCAAAGGCAGACGTTGCATGCTTGTCAGTCATTACGTTTGTGCTGCTAAATTTATAAGCAGCTTCTGAGTTCCCAGTGGATGCTTTAGGCAGTCACTGCCAATTATTTAGACTTGGCATGTGAGGTTAAACCTGTTTGGCTCCTCCGGTGGGCCTCCACCTTGCCTGGGGCATAGGATGTGTGTGGGAGTGTGGGGAGGGAGACAGGCTGGGAAGGCATATTGGCTGGGGTCAGGTGATGAAGGACTCTGTCTACAGTGTTGAGTTTGTGTTTGTAGGTTAGCGAGGCAGTGGAGAGCCCATGCAAGGAATTTAAGATGGAGAATGATGTTAGTGGATCATTCTTTATAGAAAGATAACCATGCAGGCTTTGTAGAGGTTGTATTGAATTGGATGAAACTGAGGGTATAGATACCAGTTGGCATTTCGTGTTATCTTTAGATCTTAGTAGGCTTTGAGTTGCTAAACCAGTTAGAAGTATTGCTGCTTTTCAGACAAGAGATGATGGTGGGCCAAACTAGGGCAGTGGGAAGGGGGAGAAGGAGTCAGATTGAGAGTTATTCAGGAAATGGAACACAGCGGGGCTCTTTAGTTTTTGATGTGTGGGTGAGAAAGAGGAAGGATCCCTCAGAGGCTCTCAGACTCCCAGCCTAGGTGATGGGGAAGGCAGGAGGGGCAGGTTAGGGTGGGAAGATCATGACTTATGTTTCATGGAAGTTAAATTGGCCTGGAAAATACTTACCCTATGGAGTCATGTTGATTCCTACCAAGTTCCCTTGTTGTTCCAGAGATGTGCAAGCCAACTTTTTGGTGTCACGTGGTAACATGGAAAGATCCTAACAACTGCTGCAGCTGTGTGGTTTGGGTTCTTGGTACTGAGGCTTATTGCTTAGGTATAACCTCAGGCAAGCCATTTAACTTCTGACTTAAAAAAATCTATAAAATGGAAGTAGTATTTGTCCAGCCTATCTTACAAAGTTATTGTGAGAGTCAAATGAGGAATATATGTGAGGGCATTTTGTGAGCTCATAGATACTGCAGATGCATCTTTCTGAGCCATTGATTGTTACTCTTTGTGAAAAGTTAAGTATTTCAGGATTCTGTGATTCAAGATACAGAAATTTTAAAACAGTATCAAATAAATATATTTGAAAGTCTATGATTCTTGATGTTGAGAAAATCTGAAGTGTAGATATTCATAGTTGCCTTAGTGCTACACACCAAATTTTCAGAATAGACTATAATGAACTGTGGAGAGTTTCTTGCAAAATATCAGAGAAAGTTAACTAGTGTTTGATCACTATTTATAGTTTTACATGATTTCCATACATATCTTCTTGGATTTAGTTTTTTTCTCCTCTTTACTACTTTCTAGCTTGTTTGATATTTATTTATTAACTATCTGATTTAGCTTCTTTGAACCCTCTGGGAGTGATGGAGGGCTTATTTCATAATAAGGTTAATGTAGATATGACATTTCCCCTTGAGTTTTTAAAATAAATTTCATTTGAGACCAGTAAAAATAAGACATAGTTTAGATGAAACATTTGGACTATTTCATTGCCTGATATATATCAAATTAAAAATCAATGAGAAATTGTTAAAATTCTTTAACTTAATCATAGTTGCTCTGTAACTGTGATGTTCTTTAATTTATGATTATTTTGTTATATTTACCTTTAAACAACTCAGAGGGAGCCATGCAGTCCCACTTAGGCTGAGGTAGGAAGAAGGTGAATTTGAGGCCAGCATGGACAACATAATGAGACCTTTTTCCCCCAGAAAAAAAAAAACTTAGTATTTTATGTTGAAATATATAATTAACAAAGCTAGTTACAGAAAGATATATTTCTCTTCCTTCCTTCCTTCCTTCCTTCCTTCCTTCGGTCCTTCGTTCCTTCTTTCCATCCTTCCTTTCCTTCCCACCATCCCCCTCCTCCTTTCTTCCTTCCTTTTTAGGTCCTGGGGAGTTGAATCCAGGGCCTCACACATGCTTTTGCAAGTGCTATACCACTAAACCACACCCCAGTCCAGTTTTTACTTTTTTTTAAATTTTGAGACAGGGTCTTGCTAAGTTATGGCAAACGTGGTCCTCCTGCCTCTGTCTCCCGAGTTGCTGGGATTACAGGTGCATGCCACCTTGCCCAGTTGTTTGTTTCTTCAGTGCTGGGGACTAAACCCAGGGCCTTGGGCACGCTGGGAAAGTGCTCTTCTTTTTTCTTTTTTCCCCAGTGTTGCAGTGTTGAACCCAGGGCCTCAAGCATGCTAGGCAAATGTTCTACCATGGAACTGCACCCTGAATCCCTTTTTTATTTTTGAGACAGGTTTCACCACGTTGTGCAGGCTGCCTCTGACTCCAAACTCACAGTCCCCCTGCCTCTGCTTCCTGAGTCATTGGGATTTCAACCTAGGTAGTTTTTATAGTTTAAACAGATTTATTCTAATCTCAATAGAAGATTATTAATAAAAAATGAGCATGGATATGGATTGGAGTGATGATGACCTACGGGGAGGTAGAAGTACCTGAGGTGTCTCGCTGGGTCTCTTTGTGGGATGATCTCATACTGGATCAGGTGACCTAGTGGAGAGAGATTCTACAGAGGATGTGCAGAGGTCTGTGGAGCATGGGAAAATCAGAACTCTTCCACTAATGTGGAACATTCAGACCTTTGGGTTTGGGACTACTGGTGGACTTCTTATGACTCAGTTTAGGATGGTTCCCCTCCACTTCCTTGTTCTTGAAGGGACTGGCATAGTGCCATGATTTCAATGTATTTTGGAAGTTTTATGAAATTTGAGCAATATTTGAATTATTGTCACTAGGGAAAAATTTAATCCAAATCTACATGGTTTTCAAAAAGTATGATAGATTCCAATTATCTCTGTCCTCTAACATAGGAATGTCAGAGGCTGCTGCTCCCCTCTGTTCTGTGGTCAGCATTGCTGACCAGTCATGACCACCCCCAGTCTGCATTTGCCTTCAGCCCTGTTCTAAATATAAGATTCTACATAGCCATTCTCAGCTGGCTAGATTTAGCCTCAGAGATGAAACCTCTTGGCTCTGCAAGCCTCCAAGTGTTACCAGATGATGTAAAATAGGCAGAGATAACATTTGAGGTATGCTGAGATATGCTATGCTGAAATGAAGTAATTACCTTTCAATGGAAAATACTTAAGATTTAATGTCTGCTCTAGGAGGTAATGTTAAGATTACTCAATAGAAAGAGAAATAATAATAATTAAGAAGACACATTTTAAAAGTTAGGTTTTACCAAGCACAATGGCGCATGTCTGTCATCCCAGCTACTTGGAAGGCTGAGACAGGAGGATTGAGAGTTCAAGGCCAGAGGCAACCAGTGCAACTTAGTGAAACTCTGACTCAAAAAGTAAAAAAAAAAAAAAAAGGGCTGAAGGGGCAGGTCAGTGGTACAGCACTTGTAAAGCATGTGTGAGGCCCTGGGTTTAGCCCCTGCAGTACTGCCAAAAAAAAAAAAAAGGTTTTTAGTATAGTGCCACACAATAAAGGTATGCAGGTATGGAGTCTGGATCATACTTACTCCTGGACTTGGGATGATGGTGGTGGCGGTGAGTCCTGATTTCAGGGAGTTTGTTCCGCAGAATCAAGGATATTGGTTCTGAGGAGCAGTTGGCCTTTGTAGGGGGAGGGGGTTGTTGCTCATTTAATCTGCAGGAAAAGCCAGAGGGGCAGAGTATAGCTGTTGGGAAGAGCTGTTAAGGGTCCTGTACTTGAGAGACCTGATGGGGGGGTTTAATTCCTTATGTTAGGTTCAACAGCTAGATACTAGTCCTTGGGAAGGTAACCAGCAATAAAAAGCTAAGGTTTTCACTGATTTAAAAAATTTTAAAGTCTGTGCATGGTGGTACATACCTGTAATCCCAGCAACTCACGAGGCAGAGGGAGGAGGATTGCAATTTAGTGAGACTCTGGCAAAACAAACAAACAAAAAAACTGGGGGCTGCAACCCAGTGGTAGAGCACTTGCAAAGTATGTATGAGGCCCTAGGTTAAACCCAAAAAACTACAAAAAAAAAAAAAAAAAATTAGGAAAGTTATAAAATGTAGGATGCAAAGTGCCGACTATCTTAAAAATAAAGCAGATTTATGGTAAAGGTGATTTAAGGCTGAAGGGCCTCGAGCAGGAGCGTCCAACTTCTTGGCTTCCCTGGACCACATCAAATAAAGAGGAATGATCTTGGGCAGCACATAAATTATATATTTATGTACATAATAAATGGGACCATGAAGAAAATAAATGCTAAAAAACACGTTAAAAGATTTTGTGGGACCACATAGCTAGCTATCCTGGGACTGGTATGGCCTGTGGGTTGGACATGCCTGGTTGAAATCATGGCTTGGGGCAAAGTCTGAAGAGGGGGGTCAAATTAATCCCAAAGAAGGAGCTACAAGTTCTGACAGGTGCCAGTCTGTGAATGACTAGATGAATGAATACTACGAATACTTTTTCTATGAGTGGTATTAAAGTTAGAGGTTATGTTGCTGACCAGGAATTCCGAGTCAAAATCAGTTGTCTGTAAGAGCAGCAGTATACAGGCAAATACATAATGTCTGTACATTTTTTATACTTGTTTTAAAAAGTAAGAATAGGCTCCATATCCTAGGAAATGTGATCAAATGTATCATATACATTTTTTTTTTTTTTTGGTGATATTAGAGGTGCTGAACCCAGTGCCTCTCCCAATGAGCTGTACGTCTAGCCTCTTTTTTATTTTTTACTTTGAGAGAGGGTCTCACTAAATTATGCAGCTACCTCTGGTCTCAAACATGATCCTCTGTTTCTGCCTCCTGAGGCACTGGGATTATAGGCGTGTGCCACAGTGCCCAGCCCTCATACACATTGATTACTCAAGGGATTCCTTTGTTTTTTCAAGGGGGTGTAAAGCTTAAGCATATCTTTCTTTTTTCCTGTGCTCATATTTATTAGTCATGAGCAAAAGACAGTAAATCCAAGTGATACTTAGCAAAAATTTGTTTGTAGTAATCCCAGGTTTTCTGCCTCATGCTGACCCTTTTCTTCACTTTTGGGCACCCATTAATTCTGTTCTGAGCTAGGGGAGACCAAGAGGGCTGGGCCTGGCCAGCAGCCTGGGCAACTGGTTGCATTCCTTTGGTCTTTGATGACTCCATTTATTCTTCATGGTTTGAGCCTCAGTTGTAAAAATGAGTGTTTTGCAGTATGGTTCTCAGGTCTGGGCTTCAGTCCACCATATAGCATATATAGAACTAGTATGGGTTAATTTTACATGTTAATGAGATGTTTTTGTTTGTTATTGTTAGGAGTCATTGAGTTGGGTCTAACTCTTAGCAACCCTATGTAGAACACCCTGAATGCTGTGCCTTGCCCAGCACTATGTCAGTGTTTCTCTGCTATTCATAGGGTTCTCAATGGCTGATTGTTTCAGGAGTGGGCCTCCAGGTCCTTCTCTCATTTTTGTGGTGCTGGAATCGAACCTAGGGCCTCAGTGCAAAACGAGCAGTCTACCAAGATAGCTAAACCCCAGCCTATTAATGAGATAGCTTAACAATAATAATTTAGCTTCTTAGAGTTTAAGAGTGTTGTGGGGGTTAGTCTGAATGGCTTGTGATTTTAGAAGTATCCAGAAAAGTTTGGATGGATAGCTTTTGTCTTTTTAAATACATTTCTGGCTGAGGTGATCAGAATAGTTCCACTATTCCTAGCATCCTAGGTTGGGATTCTTATAAAAAATAATTGTCAGAATGTCTAAACAAAGTTTTCAACTAGAGCTGGTTTGTGTAAGGAGATGGAAAAAATTATAGTAACCGGAGTCACTCTTAGAGTCCCATCAGTTTTGGAAGAAGCAGTTATAGGTGGTAAGATAAGATCTTCAGGGGTGTGCACAACGTATAAACGAAGACCACTAGCCACAGGAAGGAGACAGGAGTGAAGGCAGTGAAATGATAAGTGAAAGCAGGGAAGATGACTATCATGCCTCCTTGTGAGTGTCTGTCTTCAGAAAAACTGGACATATTCCCGTTGGTCCAGCTCTGCTCCTGGGTAGATGTAGTACATGAAGGTGCAGGGCTCTCGGGGACTTGGGGAAACTGGGTGGAGGTCTCTGCCCTGGGAATCTGGGTCTGGATGAGGGCTCTTTGGTCTTACCAGGTCTCTTAGAGGCCCAGGGCTCTGCTGACTCACAGCTTACCAGATTTGGAAGACTAGAGTCTTTCTGACCCTCCTCCTTGAAGAGAGGGTTCAGAGACTTAAATGATAAATCAGGTGCTGACTGTTTGACAAGCCATAGGCTAAACAGTTTACATTGATTATTTTTTGTCCTAATCCTATGAAGTTGTTGTGTGCCGTTGAGTCGTGTTCAACTCATAGAGACCCTCATAGGGTTTTCAGTGGCTGATTGTTTTCGGGATTGCCTTGGGAGTGGATTGCCATGTCCTTCTCCCATTTTTGCGGTGCTGGGAATTGAACTTGGGACCTCAGAGACTGCAGAGCGGTGCTCTACTAACTGAGCTAAATCCTAGCCCCAATTCTATGAAGTAGGTGCTGTTATTCTACCTACCGATTAGGAAACTGAAGTGTAGAGGCCTTAATTTAGTCCACAGCCCACTTGGATTCAAACCCAAACTGTCTCACCCTGGAGGCCTTGCTATTGCCTCTCTCTTCTTTTGCGTTTGTGGTAGGTGACCTGTAAATAAGTTCTTTCTTTTAGGACATTCTACATAGGATTAGTAGACCTGCTCAGGCTAGCCTGAGGGCCATATTTAAGATGGTGAGAGGATGCCCTGTTACTCTGGCTTTTTGATGATCAGTGTCTTATTTTTCTATAACAAATCACCATAAACCTTGTGGCTTCAAAATAACATAAAAGTTCTAGCAGTCGAAAGTCTGAAAATAGGTCATAAGGGCTCAAATGTAGGTGTTGACAAGGCTGCCTCTCTTCCAAAGGCTCCAAGGGAGAATGAGATCCTTGTCTTTTCCAGCTTCCCTGTGTGTCCTTGTCTCATGTCCACTTCCGATAATCACATGATTCTAGCCTCTGCTTCCACTTCACTTCTGACCCTCCCGGCTTCCTCTTACAGTGACCCTTGGGATGGGTGACATTGGGCCTGTTGGGATACCAGGCTCAACTTCCTATCTCAGAATTCTTCCCTCAAACACATCGGCAGAGACCCCTTAGCCATGTGGAGGAGCAGGTCCTCAGGGTCTCAGGACAAGGATGTGTACATCTTTGGGGGGTTATTATTTGGCCTGCTACAGGCTTTTTATTAATGAGTTGATTATAGATTGACTTCTTACTTTCTGACCTGAGCCCATGGCTTGGCTCAAGTCATTTGACCATTTAATGTCATTATCCTGAACATCATCAACTTAGGAGAGGAAGAAAGGTGTGTGTCAGGAGGCTTTGGAGAGAGGTGTCAAATAAAACATAGTGGCTTTTAAAGATCTTAGCAAGTGTAAAAATAAGTTGAATTATAATTTTTTTTATTTTAAAGTCTAAGCCTCTTTACATATTTCCTAGTAAACCATAATTTCTGTTTCTTTGTAGAGCATTTTTTAAAAATAGGAAAATGAACATATAATTTATTACACGCCTAAGGCCTAGAAATATTTAACTCCTAGAACATTTTGTTATAAACATTTTTAAAAAACAATTAAGATCTTGGTTGATAGGAAAATCTGCAAGGTTGTCACAGACATGAGGGAATCCTGTAACCTGTAGAGGAGCATGTTTAATGGGCGCAGGTGAAATAAGGGATAGGAGAAGGGGCCACCTGGGCTACAGTGGGAAGTAGGTGGGAGCAGCTGCTACTTGAGGTTAGAGCTCATATAGGACTAGCAATGCCTTTGTCTTAACCTTGGTGGTAAACTTTCTTGGCAGAAAAGGGAGGAGGGTGTGAGTTTGGGAGGCTGGGCATTTTGAGGACTGCATGCCCTGTTGGTGATCTCCATTATCTCAGGACCTTGAACCTGTCAGGGGAGGGCCCTTTATCCCCTCATTGGTGCTATTTCATGTGTCAGTTTTATTAGGACTTTATTTTCGTAAATCTCCATCTCATGCCTTTCTACAGGGTTATAATGATATGAACAGCTCCTCAACAAACATCTGCAGGCTCTTCACAGCATTTTTTCCTTTTTATTTGCTTTTCATGTTAGCTTCATGAGGTAGGTCTTATTCCCTTTTTTATAGATGAGAACACTCTTGGAAGTTTTTTTCTGTTTTTTTTTTTTGTTTTTTTTTTTTGCGTCACATCACACAGTAAGTGATAGAATTGAGATCTGAAAGCAGAACTAATTATTTGCTGTAAAGGCTTTTTCTTGATGGTCTGCCACACTACCTCACAGAGGCAGCTAAGATAAAGCCTTACTTAGGTAAACCTCAAAACCTCAGAAGACATTACAGTAGTAGTAGCACAAGGGCCGCTAGTGTGGTGGAGCATTGCATTTTATCTTATTCTTCCTGATCACCAGAATAGGAAGGGACATTTGAGGAAGTAGGTAATCCTCGTTTGGTTAGCAGGTATACCAGTTTCCACTCATGTCTGAATCCTTAATTCCTGTTAATCTTTGAGCATCTATACTAGTGACTTTGTGTGACACAGAGGAAAATGATTGGATAGTTTGACAACCAAAGTTAAAGTATCCTTCATATGGCTGTTTCTTGTTGGCAGAGGTAATTTGTTTGGGGGAAATGGGGTTAAGCTAATCCATACATAGTTTCACAGTCCTAGTTTAATTTTTGATACATTAACCAGGAACTAAAGTAGATACTGTTCTTGGATTCCAAACCTGCAGTGGCCATGTTTTAGAAACTCAGGTGTCATGAGGCTGCAGGAACTTTTTTATTGCTGAATTTCAGCATGTTAACTGTTCAAAACTGTATGCTTTTATTTTTAGTAATAATGGAACAGCCATCTCAAAGGCTAGTTAATGTACTTTTTACTGAAAGTGTCAGTTCTTAACCTAATGTTTGTTGATCAGTTTTGAGGATAGCTTAATACTTAGAGGACAATGCTCTTGAAGACATGGAACGTGTTCAAGGTACCATTCTTTTCTTCATTTTTTTTCACCATGTTCAGTCCATTAGCAAGTCCTATTAATTCTACTTCTAGAGAATCTGTGGAACCCTCTCTTTTCCTCCCTTATCCCTGTCTCCCCTGCTCCACAGGATGATGGCAGCAGCCTCCTCTTTGTTTACTTCCCTCCCATCCCTGTGCCTCTCAAGCAGGGCCGACCTGGAAATATACCTGGAGTCAGCTCACTTTTGTTTAACATCCCTCAGTTGCTTTCTATGGTGCTTAAAATCATCCTTAGATGCCTCGGGCTTCCTCACAGGCCTGTGTGGCCTGCCCCGCCTGTCTTTCCAGACCTCTGATCACCTGCTTCCAGGTGGCTCTCCTGCCCTCAGCCAGGCTGCTCCTGCTCTGCCACAGGCTCCACCTCTACCCTGCAGTGAGGCATCCCAGCTGAAGGCCTTTGGCAGAATATCCTCTTCTCAAGGGTCTTATCCTGGCCGCCCTAAATTTGGTCATTTCTGTTATTTTCTTTCTCTCTTTTTTGTCCTCTTATAGCATATATCACCATTCAGCTTCACTAAAAGATGTGTACTATGGGACAAGGGCCATGTCTGGCTGTTTACTGTGTTCCATAAATACATATGGAACAAATGGGGAGGGTAGTCAGGCAGGAGAGCAGGGTGAATCTGTTGGTATCTCTCACTTTTAGCATGAAAAAGAACATGTTTTTACATGGCCAGATGGGTCTATATACTGTCCCACAGTTTGGCCATAGGAAAAAAAATTGGAGAATAATTTTGAGAGCCATTTATTGAGCCAAAAAATTTTAGAAATTCTTTGCCTTTTTGGTGGACATAGTTTGCCTTTTGTTTATTCAGCTAATTTGAGTCCTACTGATAATGAGACTGTGATAATTCAGCCAGTGTGGTGGGGTTTCTACTTTAGAGACCGCTCTCTAAATTAACTTAAAAATACTGTGGATTTTTTCTGAAACCGTACCTTAATTTCTATCATTTCTGATGCTGTGGACCATCAGAATTTGTGGTTCCACTGAGGTGGGTGGAAGGTATGTAACGTAATGTCTATTCCTGAGCAGCCAAGGCTGAGTTGGGCCTCCTAGGATGTGTTCACAGAAATGTTCTGATAACTTAGGGGCAGATTCACTGAGTGGAATTACCTGAGTATTAATGCTTAAGATTTAAAATATAGTCTGCTAAAGATGACAGTATTTCTTGTTGAACTCTTTATGACAGACATTTATGCTAGGGTTAGTTTGTTTCTTAAAATTGTCTCATATCAGTTTATAGAAAGACATTTTTTCTCTTTTCTGGGCCATGAGGGGACTTACCTGGCAAATCTTCAGAGCAAAGCAGGTCTTTCAGAATGAGTTAAGATAGGTCTAAGGCACAGTCATGATTCTTGCAGCATTTTTAAAATGCCCATTCCTTTTAAGGAACAGGGCTGGAGTTCTGACTTCCTAAGCAAATCAGCCTTCCTGCCTAGTGTATAAGTATTTTTTGATAATTTTGAAATATTTAAAAAACTTAATGTCTGAATACCATTTCAGACTTTTAATTTTATATCATCACATAATCTGTCCTAAACTCAACGTAATGAAATTATTACTTAATTGAAAGAACTAACTCTCTGTGGTTATAAGCTGAAACCTTGGTAAGGCCTACCATCAGCTGAGGTTACTGAAAGTGTACAAGTTGAAATAATGGGATTTCTATGTTTTAGAGTGATTCCTTAGGTCTTGTTCTGTAAAATAGAAGTGGCCAACCCTTGAAGAAAGACTCAGGAATTAGTCAAATGAAAATCCCTGGGTGCCATTCTGGCTGTTTCCAACTTAAGAAGGTGTTGTTGGAGGAATGCATTTCCCCATTAGTCAGAGGCAGTATAATGCTTAGTCAGGCAGGACAGCACTCCTGCGACCCCTCTTCTAATGCCACAGGTCTTGGAAGAGTCGGACAGAAAGCCACACTGCACATGTGACAAGGCTTTCAAGCCTGGGTGTGTCCTCTCAGCCCTGCCCCCTCCTCTGGTGGCGTGTGCCAGTCGTTTGACTCAGACTCTCAGATTTCTCATCTGTAAAATGAATGGATTGGGCGAGATCATTTCCATGGTTCCTTTAAATTCTGATGACATGTGTTTGGGATTTCTGATTCTTGGGTCAGCATCTGGGCAGATGTTTGGGCGGCAGGATTGTGTAGGTGGTCAGGCACTTTGTATGCACAACCTTTGAATAGTTTCATGAGGTACTCATTACTCATAGTAATAGTTTGCATTGGATAACCAAGAGCAATTGCACACTTGCAAAAATATTTTTAGTATTCTTACAGGAAAGTATCTTCAGTTCTGTAATAGACATCATTGAAAAGAATCTCGTTTCAATAGCCTCTTTTTCTCTTTTGACATCACTATTGTTTCTTAGCCTACAGCGTTAGCCCTGTGGCATCCGATCCTGTCAGATCTCGGAAGCTAAGCAGGGTTGGGCCTGGTTAGTACCTGGATGGGAGACCACCTGGGAACACCAGAAGCTGTAGGCTTGGGAGAAGGACCTGGCAACCCCCTCCCCAAAAACCAATCTGCCATTGAAAACCCTATGAACAGCAGAGAAGCACTGACAGTAGTGTTTCGCCTGTTGTACAGAGGGTCGCTATGAGTCGGATACCAACTTGACGGCACCTAACAACAACAACAACAACATTGTTTCTTAGTCTGTCTGCAACCATAGCACCCTAGCATCCAATCCCGCCTGATCTTGGAAGCTAAGCAGGGTGGGCCTGGTTAGTCCTTGGATAGGAGACTCCTTGGAATACCAGGTGCTGCAGGTTAGGGAGAAGGACCTGGTAGTCCACTCCCAAAACAACCCACCATTGAAAACCCTATGAATAGCAAAGAAGCACTGACAGTATGCCGGGTATGGCACAGTGTCAGGAGTGTTTTGTTCTGTTGTACACAGGGTTGCTATGAGTCAGATGTGACTTGACAGCATGTAACAAGAACATCATTCCTTAAGCACTTCATTATTTTCTGGTGTAAAAAAGATGTTGTGGGCTTATCTTTTAATTGCCCTGTCCCAGCCCTGGAGTCAGCCAGTCTCCCGAGGAGTCTTGATTCCATTGAGGAGAAATGGACTTAGGTGTCCCCTACAAAGTGAGTTCCCCTGCTTTTGGTGGGCAGAGCTAGGAAATGTGTGGTTTTCTGAAGTTGGGTAATATGGGTTCCACATCACCACCTTAGAACTTTTCCTCTTATCCCACATTAGGTCCCTCTTCCATGGTGGGAGTCACGACTCCCAGCATCAGTGTATTTACTCATTTGTTCAGTGCTAAAGTACATGCAACATGGATTTCAGAGTTTCCACCAGTACCACTACCAGCAATGAGCCTACTACAAAAATTTCCCAGATTTATTTATAGTCTTTTTTCCTTAAGAGTATATCCTATTGAAGATGTACATCTAGGTACTTTTTTTTTCCAGTACTGGAAGGTTGAACCCAGGGCCTTGCACATGCTAGGCAAGTGCTCTCCCCCTGAACTGCACCTCCAGCATCTTTTTTATTTTTGAGATAGAGTCTCACTAAGTTGTGTAGCCTGCCTCTGACCTTGAACCTGTGATCCTCCTGCCTCAGCGTCCTGGGTGGCTGGGATTACAGGTGTGAGCCATGGCACCTACTCTGTTCCCCCATACCAGAGATTGAACCCAGGGACTTGCACATGCTAGGCAAGCACTCGACCACTGAGCTACCCCTTCTTTTTTTCCTCCTGTGCAGAGTAGGCATTCTGTGCCCTTCTTTGAGCTGTTCTCCAATAGCTCTTTCCTAGGTTAAATTAATTGCCAACTCTATATAGGAGTTAAGTATAACTAATCTACCAAAAGCATCAATGGTCTGAACAGTCATAGATGAATGTATGAAGAAAGTATATAATATATAATCATATACTAATATAATTTTATATAACAAAGAAATATAAAATAGCCATGTATTTATCAGTGCTTACTATGTAAAAGCCTTATAAATTAAGCTCATTTTATGTATATTATATATACATATGTATATGCTTATATGTACTTTTTAATTCATAGGACTCAAGGTTCCTTGTTTTCTGGTCTCAAATTTCAGCCACTGTTTATATTTGGATAATTAGGTGATACGAAATTGTGGGTTTCAACTTTATTTTTCAGAGTTAGGTGGCATACAAAAACCATTACGAGCCAGGCACAGGGGTGCACAGATGTAAACCCACTAACTCAGGAGGCAAGTTCCAGGTTAGAGGCAGCTTGCTAACTTAGAAAGACCCTCTTTCAAGTCAAAAAATAGGAAAGGGGTTAGGGGTACAGCTCAGCGATAGGGTGCTCACAAAGTATGTGCAAGGGCCTGGGTTCAGCCCTGCAGTACTGCAAAAATAAATACATACATACATACCCAAAACCTAAAAAACATTATGATTTTTCTTTGGTGGTGTCATCAGGGATTCTAAGGTGTGTAAATTCTAATTAAGGAGTTTTTCAAAAGCCACAAGGTGTTTGGAATTGTAGAGTGGGCATGAGGCTGACAGGCTGGGAAAGAAAGGCACTGAAGCAAGGGTAGTGTTGCGGAGGAGGAAGCTGCATCTTTGGATGTGCATGTGAACCTAGGACAGTGACAGCTAAGGAGCACAGATGGGGCTGTAAATTTTCTAGTACCCAATATAAAAGGTTACATTTCTTTTTTTTTTATTGGAAATTTTTAATGTACACCTTAATGTGATTCATTCTGACATACTTTTCATTGTGGCATTTCCATATATGCATTTTGATGTACATTATTCATATAAGTGCCCCCTTACCCTCTTGTATGCTTTTCCCCCCTCACCCTCCCCATTAAAGTCTTCTCTGTCATTTACTTGGTAATATTTTTCTATATGTCCTTGGGTTCCAGCTCTGTTTAAGATAGAAACTTTTCCTGTAGTGAACTTTGTTATTATCTTGTCAGAACAATTGCATGCATTTTCTAGACCATTTATATTGACACCATTCTTAGCTTTTTTTTTTTT